>JAWLRI010000760.1:800695-817895 GCA_034781795.1 Crypturellus tataupa | reverse complement strand
CTCCATTCACTCATGTCTGCACGGCACCATCGAATTGTCCCCTCTTTGTTTGCTCTTATCAGGGTGTGCTAGGAGGGTAGATTGTAGTTTCTGCACATATCAGCCATCCTAGATGTGTATCACCCCAAGCAAGCTTCTGTAAGGCCAAAACTTCTGTTAAGTCCTTTTGTTAAGCCTAAGTTTTCTCTAATGGCCCTTTTCCAGGCCATTCTTCCACATGGTCCCTTCCAACCTTAACCATTCTGTGATTCTGTGATTTAAATACGGATAGCTTAACCTAACCCTCTTTTATTAGAAAGCTAAAATTATTTTTGTGTGAATAACAGTACAGATTACAACTATCTGTTACCAGTGATGAACATTTACATGTGTCAGAGTGAAGCCTCCCTAAAAGCACTGCTAAGATAAAATGAGTCCGTACCTGCATGCAGTCAGCTAAAGCTGATTGCAGGTTACCATTATTCCTGTGAAAACAAACAGTCCATCAATAACCGTTGTAGGGGAAACATATGCAAAAGCTTTTACCATGCATTAATTTTCTATATATGCATGGAGAAAAAAGTAAAGCACATACAAACTATTCATTTTCTGCTCTTGGAAGAGTCCTTAAGATGTCAGTAACACAGATGATAAGAGCTAATAGAAAGTCCATGAGATTTACCTGAGACTACAAGACTAATGAAATCTTATGGCATCCTATACCAATAGTCAAGGCTGGAAAGCAGTACGCAAGAAAAATACTGTCCCCTTACTGGGTACATATCAGGTGTCCAGTGCTGTGAGAAAAGTTGAACGTCAACTGGAACCAAGAGGTATGGAGGCCACCAGCCAGAAATGGGACATACTGATGGTCTGAAGGGAGGGTCCTGCTGCACTGAAACTCCTGTGCTGCTCCTCGCCAGACTGGAGGAGCAGGGGTCTAGATTAGTGTGGATGTGTATTCTGACTTTACCAGAAAGCAGAGAACTTAGATTAGATATCCGTAGCTTTTTTTGGATGGGCTCAGGATTTGGCAATAATCACACCAGAATGAGGTGACTACATGGAGCATTTATTTAGGTGAAAGCACATAAAAGCAGCAAAGTATGGATAACTACTCATGAGGTGATACCTGCCAATGGGATACTGGACCCGAACATCCTCTTGAGCTGGCAGATCAGAGAGAGGAAGTTGCTGGCCAGCTCCCATGGAGACAGCACAGGCATCAGAGTTAGGAGTTTCTCCTTCCCCCCTCTCTCTCCTCACTGCCCTCCTTTATGCCCCGCACATCCTGGCACACAGGGTGAGTAGGACCCAGGAGGCAGGCTGTGGGACGGACAAACGCCACCTTCAGTTGAGCAGTTCTCCCTGCTGAGTGCGCAGGCCTGCATGCCAGTCCGGGGTCCCAGCCCTCAATTTGAGGGCCCTGCCTTCCTCCTCCTCTTCCTCATTTCCCAGTGTTTGACCTCCAAAGATAGTTTGATAAGATAGTTTCCAAAGATAGTTTGGAGGACGCCTGCGGTTAAGTTGGCTATGAACCCAGTCAAGTGGCTGCCTTCAACAGGTTGTCAGAGGGGGCTGCCTGTGAACTGGGCTGAGCAGCTGCATCCGTGCTCCTTATCACTTAGTCTAGGCAGGCAAACATCTTCTCTCTCAAGCTCTGGCCTCTGTTTCCCACAGGAGATTTTTATGACTCTACAGATCATAGAAATTTCCATCTCCAATACAAAGCTATGTGGGGCCTGTTTAGTAAATAAAAATAACATTTATGCACTGAGCAGTATAGTTCTGATTTTGGAGTTCTATCTCCCCTGAATTTCACTATGACATTATATATACAACAAAAGTGTCTGACCGTATATTACAAGTTCCTCTTTTCTGTACCAACTAAAGATATTCTTAACATTCAAACACTGATACAATTTTAGCACTCAATTATTTCACAAAAAATTATTTTCAGGGAAAATTCAGTTCAACATTATTCCGTTTTAAAATTCATAAAGAGATTAATTGCAACATCTGTGAGGAAATATTATTCTTTTCATTTACCTCTTTTGTTCAGAAGATTCAGTTATTTTTTATAAAGGAACAATTTTAATGAAATGCATAGCAGGACAAAGTGAATGTAGGGAGCCTGACTTGGATACTTTCAGAATAATTCCTGATATTATGCAGGGGTAATGGTTTTCTGCTTAGTAAAGTGTTAAGACTTGGAATTGAGTCATTAAAAGGACTCAAAGTTCTGACATGTCCACATGTGATTTATAAGGTTAGAACTTTCTTGGATTGTATTTACCTAATTTCTTGTAAGCACCTTTACTGTACTTACGAATGATAAAAATAGTAGTACATGTGTGTGTATGTCTGCCTGATTGTGTATGAAGCTGCTGTTAGTGCCTTATGTTTGCATCTCATAGACATTTACTCTTTTCATGCATTTTGGACTCACTGATGGATATTTCTTCTCTCAGGGATATGTAATGATTCAGTACTGAACAGCCCTGAATAATGAGGGTTTGTTCATTTGTTTTTTTGCCTGTAACTTTTCACATATCTGTGTTTGATCTTTATTTGATATACACTTTTATTGCTGTATTGTCTGTTGGAATGAAATATCAAAAATAAATATAATAAAAAATAAATATCAAAAATCAAGCAGTAATTTAAATTAGATTTATAAAATATTAATATTATTTCTTAGAAATTCTGAAAAAAATCAGAGTTCCAAAAAAAGGGAAACTCAAAAGTAACTTCTTTAAAAAAGCCAGAAAGTATTACCAATATTTGAAAGTGAATTACCAATATTCCACAGTGAAAGGGTCTGATTTTAGACTTAAAATTATTTACTGGAGAAAACACTGAAATATAAACAAGCCTATAGTTATGCTGATAATTTATAAGATGATTCAGGTTTAAATGGCTTTCAGTTCTCCAGCCCAAACCTCTGAGGTTTGATCAGGCTGCCCAGGGCTCAGTACCATCAGATCTTGAAAACCTCCCTGATGTAGTCTATTTAGTATGCAGCGTGCACTAAATTTAGGACAGGACTTCTCACATTTAGCAAGAGTTATCTTTAAGCTACGCATAAAGTCAAAGCTAGCCAGGCCGGCTCACTTTGTAGGTAATGGAGAGACATAGACACTTTCAGGGAGTAATTTATCACAGCTTAATATTTAACTAAAGGTAGGAGAGTTTTTTTCCTAAGAGATGTTTCTCTTGTACACCTCAGTATCGAGGGAGATTAGAAAATCAACTTGAACAGAGAACCTAATTTTTAGCTCACTAAAGTAGGATGAGGGGAACATGACATTTTAACAGTTATGACGTATTCCTTTTAGAGTCTCAAAACATTCAATTTGGAAGAGACCTTGGCAGGCCTCTAGTCCAGTCTTTTGCTGCAGGTAGAAACAAAATCTAATTCAGGCCAGGTTACTTTATCCAGCTGGGTGCTGAAAAACCTCCAGGCGTGAAGACTGCACATGGAGATTTTCTGGGCAAACTTGGTTGCTGATAGGCTGCCCTCATGGTAAAAAATGTTTTTTCCCTGTGTCAAAGTTTACAAACCGCCTTTCTTGGATTTCATAGTGACAGGGGTACTACTGGACCATGTTTAACTGGTCCACCAAGAAGCTACGTCCCTTACAGCCAAACCTTCTTCCAGCTAGTCAGTGCCTCTACTCTGTTATTATTCCTTGTCAGATGCAGGACTTTTCATTTGTGCTTGATGAATATCCTGACTATTCCTCCTGTCTGGGTCCCTCTGAATGGCAGATGAGCCCTTATTATATATTTTTTTCTCCCCGCTCTCACCACATTTGGTATCATTTGCAGTTTTGGCAAGGATGTATTCTGTGCACCTTTTTCATCCATGTCTGGATCACTGATACAGATAACGAAACATGACAGGTACCAGTGATAGGTACCAAAAGTCTGAGAAACTTCAATTGAAACTGTAGCCCAGAAATAGTACAAATCATAATGAGTAACTATAGTTTGACAGTCCGACTGTCCTGATAGTCCACTGTTTTTCAACTCTTCCCTCTCATTTATAGATCTTGGTAAACCTATGCTGTCTGAGCCCATTTACCTTCTTCCTCATGTGCCCAGAGCAGCCTTTTGGGGAGTAAGCTCCATGATTTTCTAGAGCAAAGGAAGGCTAACCACTCTGGGGTACCTTAATACCTTCACTTCTCTTTTTTTTGTCTCTATAAATACAGGTGAAAGACTTTGATTTCTGTGGTTATGGGGGATCTCCCCTTATCTCTGTCACTGCTCAGAGGTGACAGAGAGCTGCCTCTGTCTCTTCTGAGTGTCTGTCCTGTCTGCTCCCATTGACCTATATGGTTTGAGAATACTTTCTATCACTTAAAAAAGTGAAGCTTCAGCTTATAAAGTAAGAGAGCATTCAAGTACAGCTACTTAATTTTGATTCAAAACATTGTATTTTAGTTTGTCACAGAGTTCCACTGAAGGCTCTGAGAGTAGTCGGTCATCTGAGATACTGTATAAAATAAAATTACCAGACATAATGAAACTTGATAAGGATCAAATTTTCACCTTATTGCTGAGTTGCTTGGCTTTAGCCAACCTGCAAGATATCATTCATATCTTGCAATAAATCATTTTTCATTCCATACGTGTAGATATACATTCTGCATTAGTTATTTGATCTTGAAAATAAATCAAATGTCTTACTAAATCGACACACATCGGAATTATGTTGTAAGAGTATCCATAAGTGAGAGGAAATAAAAGTGCAGAAATGCATACCTTAAAGGGAATCTACAGAAAACTGCTATCCTATAACGCAGACTGAGATGGCAGTAGAGGAGAAGTGAAAGCATTTCTGCCTTAATGGAAGAGAAGAAGGTATTTTTATCATGTTACCATGTTAAGATTTTTATTAAAATTTTATTGTAATAATATTGAAATGTTATGGTAGTATGATAATATGCAGTAAACACTGTATATACAATAAGTAGAATGGTGCATTTTATTTGCCCATTATAGTTTTGCTAACTGATATGCAACAGCTTTCATAATCAGAATTTGAGTTATTGTATATGTACCAGTGTTGTGTTTGTTAATGGTAGATCATTTGCAACAATCCTTATGAGTGTAAGGGAGTGATTCGACTTTAATATGTGAATGAATTCACTGTTGATATTCAGTCTGACTAAATCTACAGATGTGTTACATTTATTAAAACAAGAACATAAGAAATAATATCTTCTGGGCATCATTATTAATGTGTAAGCAGTGGTAGCCTCAGAAAAGAACTTCAAAATCAATATATAGGGAGAGGGAAATTCTTACAGTATTAAAAAATGGGCCTTTTGACACATTTTATCTATGCTTACTGGTTTTTCATTCTACATCAGAGTCCTAGGAAGCTAGTGATTATTTAGAGGTGGATGTGTGAATATAAACTAAGAATATCTTACCTGTTGCTAGTGGTTTGAATTGGCTGCGAATGACAAACTTCTTTCAGCTGTAACCTCTTGCAAGTTGTGGTCTTACACATTGATTATTTTTCTAACTATGGCATATACATTTTTTTTATATACATATCTGTATATACATGTATGTATTAGATATCTTAATATAGAGTTTCCATCCTCAGTTTATCAAAGAGGATTTTCCTTCCTCAATAACTCCAGTGCTTTGAAACCTCATTTCCTAGATACTTTATTCTAAAATATAAAATGAGGCTTCTTAGATGCTTGCATGTCTTTGAGACTAATGGTTAGATTCTTTATCAGAGATTATCTATGCTGCTTATTTCCACATGCCTGAAGAAAAGTGTGCCACAAGGCAGCATAAATAATAGGGACACAGCAAGAAGTTATTTAGCAAGGTGGTATTCCTCAAAGAGGGTATATCTTTTATTGGAACAGCACTGGCAGGGACAGTACAATTTCACCTATCACAGAGATTCACTCTGTAGCTATTTGAGTGCTCTCGCTGATGTCTTGCAGTTAAATTTGTCCCATGGGTTTCAAAAATAAGAAAAAAAAACCTTTTATTGTAAAAAAAATCCTACAGTGGATATCTGGAAGTGTGGGATAGATGAATGGATGGTGAGGTGGATTAGGAATTGACTGGATGACAGAGCTCAGAGGGTGATGATCAGTGGTGCAGAGTCTAGTTGGAGGCCTGTGGTTAGCGGTGTCCCCCAGGGGTCAGTCCTTGGTCTGCCATCCAGAGGGACCTGGACAGTGTGGATAACCAGCAGTGAGAAATCTTATGAAATTCAACAAAGTGCACGGTCCTGCCCCTAGGGAGGAATAACCCCAGACATCAGTACAGGCTGGGGACCGACCTGCTGGAGAGCAGCTCTGCAGACAGGGACCTGGATGTCATGGTGGACGACAGGTTGGCCATGAGGCAGTAGTGTGCTCTCATAGCCAAGAAGGCCAAGGGGCACCTGGGGTGCATTAAGAGAAGCATCTCCAGCAGGTCGAGAGAGGTGATCCTGCCCCTCTACTCAGCCCTAGTGAGGCCACACCTGGAGTATTGTGTCCAGTTCTGGGCCCCCCAGTACAAGAGGGATGTGGAGCTGCTGGAGAGAGTCCAGCGCAGGACCACGAGGATGATCAGGGGCCTGGAACATCTGCCCTATGAGGAGAGGCTGAGGGAGCTGGGCCTGTTCAGCCTGGAGAAGAGAAGGCTGAGAGGAGACCTGATCAGTGTCTATAAGTACCTCAAAGGAGGCAGTGAAGAGGCAGGTCTCTTTTCACTGGTGGCCACTGATAGACCTAGAGGCAATGGCCAAAAACTAAAGCATCAAAAGTTCCATAAGAAGTTAAGGAAAACATTTCTAACAGTGAGGGTGACGGAGTCCTGGAACAGGCTGCCTGAAGAGGTTGTGGAGTCTCCTTCTCTGGAGATGCAGTCCTGTGCCACGTGCTCTAGGTGACCCTACATGTGCTGGGAGTTGGACTAGATCACCTCTAGAGATCCCTTCCAACCTTAAGCATTCTATGATTCCATCTGTTTTTTTTTTTTTTTAATATATCATGAACTTTGTTATTGACAGAATCTATGCTTTCCTCACATCTCAATTTCCCTAACATCTGAATTTCCACAAGACATTTTTGTAATCTTGAATGATGATAATCAATATCACTCTTGCACACTGAAATCTTTACCCTTTGTAAAGGGTAAAGGACTCAGCACTAATAGAGGACTAGGTGTATTGTTTCTCCTGAGCAGTATGCACCCTTCGTGACACACTGTGACAAATAACACTGTATACAATGCAGCCTGTACACAATGCAGCCTGTATACAATGCAGTCTGTACACAATATAGAAAACAAGATCATTTAACACGAGAAAGCTAGCTTATTCCTTTTGCAGAAGAAAAAGTCTCATAAAAGATAGTGATATTAGGATGGAAATATTAAAATACTTGAAACCTGGGTGGAAACAAATAATCACCTCAGAGCAGTTACAACTGCTTTACTTAGGAGGCTGTGGATAATTCCGTGCCATTTTTGCTAACACACCACACACAGGCATAGCATCATGCTGGTGCCAAAACAGGGCATGCAGTTCTTCCAACAAACCTTCATGCATTCAAGGGGTAAGGCAAGTGGATTTTTTCATGTCTGTTGAGCAAAGTAGATCAACTCAAGGTAGTTTGCTCATTAACAAGTTCTGTCAGTTAAATACCATTAAGATGGGTTAGAATGACTTTGAAATCTTTCACATGTCACTGAGAGACTTGCAAATCTTGGCAAAGTATGCCTTCCACTGAAATTAAATCTCTTTATTCTCTTCCGTCTGATAAAAGTATCTGAAGTTATATGAGGCAGGAAACTGCCTCAAATATCTAACACAAGCTATTTTTGGAAGTCTGAATAGAGTCTTAGTCGCTCTTACTACCAAACACTTCTTCACAGACATTTTTAAAGTTAATCAAGGGTATTAGTTAGAAAAAATAGCATCTTCGTTACATATAAAAAAGTGTGAATCTGAATAAATTTTCTGGAGGCAATTTGCTGAGACTGACTCTCTCCTTCCATACTATTACTACTACTACTACCATATGAACTTAAAAAAAAGACAAATTTTACTTTAGAATATCCTTTTACTATTGAACTGCTTATTTCATGTAAAAAGTTCCCTAAACATGAGATCCTGTCTACCAACTATCTTTAAAAGTAGCAATATAAGATTAGATAAATATCATAAAGCCCCTTAAAAATTAAGTAAACTTCAAATCAAATTCATAAGCGCTCTCAGGCTGATATCACAGATAATCGGAACAGCAGTTATCAATATTTGCTGCCTTTGATATTAATGTGGTTTTCAGAGATGCATCAAACAATGCACATTAGCAAAGAGGGGCTATTAATTCAAATCTTGCTACTGTGTTTGCTCTCAGATTCTCTTCAAAGTCAGAGTACATTGTAGCTGGATGACTTCAGAATGATTCAAGGATATCAGAAAAGTCCCAAGTTGCCAGCTATCTTTCAGAATAATAAAACAAAGCCCTTTTAAACAAAAAAAAAAATCTATTTCTACTTCTATTCCTAGACAAAGTCTAATATGGTTACAGCTGATAAAATTACTATCTCTTCATGAATAGTGAGATATTCATGAATATGCCAAGGAGACACAATGCATAATCATGGTATTGTTACATTTTTATACTGAGAGAATGTACTTGGCACTGAAGCAGTCAAAGTGGGTAAACTTAAAATGCTTCAATGTATTTGGCATGAAAGTACTTCCGATTCATTAATGTAAATGATGCAGTAGTTTCATTAATCAGGAAAAAGCTGACCTAGTGACACTGTTCCATATACTAAATGGGTTTCATTTTTCACAGAAAGAATAATAAAAAGAAAGAGGGGACAAAGACTTTCTGGTTCATTACTGACTCTAATGGATGACCCATTTGTTACTTGTGATGAAGGACTAACAAGGTGAACTTTGCCTTTTCACCGCGCTGCCTGATACCAGCTCTGTTAATGCTGACGAACCACTGAAAATACACTGCACAGCAAGGTCTCAGGGATGCAGCATATTGAATAGCCCTACAAGGTGACTGCTGACAGAAGATGTTTTGCATTACTGCACTGATATGAAATACCAGCCTACATGGGTATTCTGTCCCAAGAAGCTAAGATTATCTGATAACTTACTATATACAGTGGCCATAGAGTCCATGAAAGACCAGTTTACACACCACAATTGTATGTCACTACACTGGTAATTGCCTCTGTACTGACTTACAAATTGTATCTGTTCCCAAAATTCATAGATCAGATATAGTTTTACAGGTAACAGAAATGTATTACAATTTTCAAAGTAAAACAAAATCCCTTGTGTTAAATGCATAAAATTTTACATTACCCAGAATATTTCATAATAATTACTGACTTTATTCATTTCCTAGTAAATATAACAGATACTGGAAAATAATTAAAAAAAAATTAAATTTGGCTGAGAAATTCAGTTTCTACAAAACACACCCACACACCCACACACAATATAGCATCATAGCTTTATGATATAATAGTGATGACATTAAATTACATTCCTTCAAGGGTTTCCAAAGCTGAAATGACAAACATGCTACACAGCTACTGCTGCAGCACGTTAAATCTTTTTATCATCAATCCAACAATCCTGTCACATCAGTTTCACTAATTACCCCAAGTGGTTCCGAGAAGATTGATAACAGTTGAGGATCTGTCCCTTCCTATCACTCCAGGGATGATAAGATATGCCCAAGACCCAGGATGATGTTACCACTTGTTTTTGTAGTGTGGAAAGGAGAAAATGGTAACACGCTAAGTCATTTCTTACTCCAACTGATCATGATATCAATAAAACACATCAACACAAATACCCTCTACAATGGAATAAATCCAAGTGCACTGTATTAGGCAGTTGTCATTTTCCTTTACTATTATTTTTACAAAATCAGATTGTTGCAATTTAGAAACTTTGCTGTTTATGATTTTTCTTTTTCTTAATTGGATTAGAATGCATTTCCTGTGACATCATATGCTACTTAAAACATGGAACAATCTAATGCTCAGTACTGAGCATACAGTATACCTAACATCTTCCCTAATAGATATATTGTATCATGCATGCATTGTATCATAAATACTTACATTACTGTGATGTCAACCTCTTTTAAAGGTGAATTCAAAAGAAAAAGATATAGTAGTGTAGCATAAAAAATCTTCAGAAGATATATACTGAAAACTATTCTATATATTTGTTTTTACCTTCATGAATTCATGGGTAGTGATAAGTAGGGCCAAGTCTAGTTGGAGGCCTGTGGTCAGTGGTGTCCCGCAAGGGTCAGTACTGGGCCCGGTGCTGTTCACCTTGTTCATCAATGACTTGGAAGAGAGTACAGAGTGCACCCTGAGCAAGTTTGCAGATGACACCAAACTGGGAGGAGTGGTCGACATTCCCACGGGCTGTGCTGCCATTCAGAGAGAACTAGAGAGGATGGAGAGTTGGGCAGAGAGGAGCTTTACGAGATTCAACAAGGACAAGTGCAGGGTCCTGCACCTGGGGAAGAATAACCCCAGGCACCAGTACAGATTAGGGGTTGACCTTCTGGAAAGCAGCTCCATGGAGAGGGATTTGGGAGTCCTGGTTGACAACAAGTTAACCATGAGTCAACAATGTGCCCTCATGGCCAAGAAGGTCAATGGGATCCTGGCTGCATGAGGAGGAGTGTCGCTAGCAGGTCGAGGGAGGGGATTCTGCCCCTCTGCTCAGCTCTGGTGAGGCCACACCTGGAGTAATGGGTGCAGTTCTGGGCTCTCCAATACAAGAAGGACATTGAGCTTCTAGAGAAGGTCTAGCAGACAGTGACCAAGGTGATTAAGGGACTGGAGCATTTGTCTTATGAGGAAAGACTAAGAAGTGAGCGAGCTGTGCGTGTTTAGTGTTTAGAAAATAAGGCTAAGAGGAGATTTGATCAACATGTTCAAGTACTTGCAGGGTGACTGTAGGGAGGATGGGGCCAGGCTGTTCTCCGTGGTGGCCGTTGACAAGACGAGGGGTAATGTGTTTAAGCTGAAACATAGGAGGAAGAACTTCTTTCCTGTGAGGGTGACTGAGGCTGCCCAGAGAGGTTGTGGAGTCTCCTTCTCTGGAGATCTTCAAAACCCGCCTGGATGCTACCTTGTGCCCCATGCTCTAGGTGTCTCTGCTTGGGCAGGGAAGTTGGACTAGATGATCTCTAAAGGACCCCTCCAACCTTAACTATTCTGTGATTCTGTGTGATTCTGTGAAATTGAAATACATATGACATTTGTACTTTACAAGGAGTATTTTTTATCTAAAATATGGTTGCCATAATCAGATAGAACCAAATAATAGCTATGTGTTTATTTCTTCCCCCTATCCATACACTTTCATGTCGGTTACTTTGGTTTCCTGACCTTGGCGAGGTCATAACTTCTGAACTATTGCTGATTTTCATAGCTTTGAACTTATTGCAATTAATATCAGGGAACCAAACTACATGTGAGAGTTTCAGCCATCCAACATCAGAGATTTAACTGGAAATACTTAAAACAGTTGATCATGCATGAATTCAGGATTGTCTATCAAAGGGTGACACACCTCATAAAACTAATATGTCCACATATATTCTCATACAGGCGTCCCTCTGCTAGCACAGTGAAGTTTTTAAACACTTTTAGAAACAAACACAATTTCTTGAAGAATGGTTAACCCGAATTATGATTACAGGAATACTTTTCCTGAGAGTTTGGAAGAAAAGGTATCACTGTTTAAGTGGTGGGCAATTCATGTTCATTAGAATGCTAATGTATATTTCTAAAAAGCAATTATATATGACATGACATATGAAAACCACTCAAATCTGCATGCAAATAATCCTAAAATCTTAAAATCTCAGTCACTTTTCTTAAAGTACCAGAATTCGTGCAACAATTTATGTGACATTAATATACTACTGCTGTATTTTCTGTATCATAGTCCAATTTGTTACTCTTTTCTCTTTTTTATAACTTAAGTTGAAAACTCATCAGGACAAAAATCTAGCATGCAATCTCTTTTCTGATGATTTTATTTATATTCATTTTTAAGTTCTTATTGTGGCTAGGAAAATAAATGTAACTGAAGTCCTTTGCTTTATTATCTATAATGTTCATGTTTGCTAGGAGATCAACAAATGCCTGCCTTACAGAATTTTAATCTGATTCTACTACTCCTGACATACATGGCAATGTTTTCATTGTCTTCAAATGGCCTTACACAAAAGGAGCATTCATTTTTTATTTTGATGGGTTTAATGTAGGCATCAAAGTAAAACACAGTAAAAATGAAATGAATTGCTACAGGACGGTGTAGAAACTAAAAATAAAAATAGGTTTGAGGAGCAATTCATTATCTGCTAAACACAATAGTCCAGATGTAATCTTTGGCTCAGAAAGACTGTAAATTGCCAAGTGCTGGCCACTCGTGGGATATCCATCAGATAATTCTACATTCTCTGTGCGCTTTTATCTTCTTCTGAAAGAATCCATTACTGACCACCGCTGGGCTAGATGAATCTTTTCCTTTGGCCAAGCATAGCAGTTTTATGTTTAGAAGCATTTTCCACGTGCAATAAAACACCATTTCTGTCCCTGTTACTAAAAATGATATAAGCATGTTTGCATGGTTTTTAGGCAAGTCCAACATTTTATTTATTATTTCAAAAGTAAGATATCCTAAGTAGGATGTTACCAATAATACAAATGTTTTAAAATACAGATTATATAGGAAAAGAAATGTAAATTTTCAGAGAATTCCACCATTAGTGCAATTGACTAATTATTTTTCTTTGCTTTCAGGTATAATTGTTACTAGCAAAAAGGCAGATGAATTTAGTTGTGTATGGGTTACTGAACCTCATAAAATTGTAGTATTTTTGTTAACCTTCCAATACTTTAATAATTAGTAGCCACTGAGAAAAAAATTATACATTTTTAGTTCCCAAAGAAAAACCTCAATTTCCTGAAGTTTACAGCAATAATTTATCTTCAGAAAGATTTATAGATTATATATATATAGCTAACACAGGTTAAAAACAAAGGACTACTTAGCAATCATACTTGGACTGTTATTTATTGATTCTGTCAAATTTTATTGGGATTTTACCACTACACATATTATCTGATCTGGTTCCAGATGTTCAGCCATAGCACAAGTTTGAAGCCCTACTCCGTAGATCAGGTATCACCTTCTGTAGGAACGGGTGCCATGTGAGAAAAGCTAATTGTAAATCTTTAGTAAAAATGCATTTTTTGTTTTCTCAAATGCTTTATTTGAACCATTGTGGGTTCTGCAATTTTTTGCTGATTCCATTAATTTGAATTAATGATTTATATACATATACAAACACATATGTGTATGTTGTGCTGTGTTATATGTTGCTGCAATGTCACCAGGGATTGGATGAAGTAATACAACTTCCTCAATACTGTAAATTATATTAATGAAGCTGGCTATCTTGTATGTTTTCTTCCAAATTTGGCTTTAGAATGAGAATGAGATGTTTGACATTTAAAGTGCCATGGTTTGATATGGTTTATTTGTTTGGTTTGCTTTCTAATCACTTGAGTGAGCTAGAAAACATCTCTCCTTGGGCTTCTATAAAATTGGGTTCTCCATACTGGTTGTGTGGTTTTATATGTCTACATTAATTTAGTTATTATCAGGGAATTGTCGCATATGATTGAAAAATATATGAAATAATAGTGAAGTCCTCAACTGCAGCACCTTAGGCGTTGCCATTGCTCCAAGTAATTAGGAAATGGTTATGTTTTTTTACCAGGATGATCTATCTGCTGTCATAAACAGAAGTCTATTTTGTTATGCTGTATGAACATTTCCTAATACAATACTTTTGTAGCCAGGGTCTTATTTTTATCAAATATAGAAACACGAATAATACTCACTACAATGGAGGGGCAACTGAAAGTTCTACTGGAGATTCAACAGCAAGATGAACCATGATAAAGTTCAAATGAGAGCTAGTTGTTAGGCCAGTTCTTAGTCCTGACAGCAGGATATTATTCTTCTTGTCATTTAAAGAGAACTAGTCTCTTCACTTCTGTTCCCTTCCTTTCCCTTCCCCACCCCCAGAAAGCCATTTTAAAAAGGCTTTTCAATGTTTCAGATGCTAGAATTCTACTCACCAGCACATCGCAGGGGAATTAAGAGTATAGCATATGCACTAATGAAAGTAGCAAGAAAGTTGAGGCCGAAAATCTTAGAAATTAATTATGGGTAAGGAATGGATTTTATTTACAGAAGACCCATACAGTTAATGTCAACCTCAGAGAGGAAGCTTTTCATACAATTTTTCATATATTTGGCATATTTTGAAAAAGGTAAAGAAAATTTTTCTCTTCTGTTTTTATGTATTAATCACACAGAATTAGCTGTACAGGCAAGTAAATACACCTTAAGGTACCAGAAAATTAGAAAGTCTTGCTCATTGTTGGTAAATAAACAGAAATTACAGAACATAAGGTACTAACTAGGTCATTCTATTTATTTCCCTTCAAGAAAGAAATGTCACAAAATATCTTTACAAACTTTTTGAGGTCCGAAATTGATGAAGGAGTGTAATCTACCCTGAGCTCTTACTTTTGGTTAACTGAGATCCTAACTACCAGGCCATGAACAGATATGAACATAAAATATGTCCAAGAAGCATGTTTAAATGATATGCAATAACATTATCAATGTACTTGAGGCTATGTAGTTCAAAGTAAAAACAGATACATAAATAAATCAAATGAGAGAAGTCCAGCCTAAAAAATGCTAATGAAATAGTAGGGATGTTATTTCACTTCTGAATATAAATGTGCAAAGCTTTTAAGCATGTGAAATTTAAAAATAACAACTTTCTAGTTACTGCAAATTAACATCATATTGAAGTTTGAGAAATATGTATCAAATATGGAAATTAGTAAAGTTTACCAGTACCACTGTCTTACATTAAATTATTGGTAAATGACACACAAGCCAGCACTCCTAGGGTCACTATTTATGGTAAACCTTTTGAAGGCTTTTGAAACTTTCATCTCCATTGAAATCCAACAGTGGCATCTACTAAAAAAATGCAGGTGAATGAAAGCCATATTTGATTTTTATTCTTACCCTTTTAAGAATTGGAAGCATGTCACTAAAGTCAGTAGATTTACCAGTCTTGCAAAGGGAGATATATGATTTTTCATACTGCATTTTGGGCACCAAATAAAGGTGGGATTGGTAGAAGGTCCAAAAACAGATTTGCAATATACTATTTTAATAACACTTCAATATTTATTCACAAGCAGTGGAAAAGCTATGTATGTAATATTTTAAGATCAGAATACTAACCACTCCTTTAAAGCCTGAGAAATGCCTCTGTATGTCTCTGTATGAGATCTGACAAAATAAAAGATGCCTTAGTGTAAGATGAAACAAACCAGTAGTTTTCCACTAGTTGGTGGAAAAAAAAAAATAAAATCTGTTATCTGTTCTGCATTGATCTCCTAAAGGATTTATAATACATGTATAAACCTCTTATAACTCTAAACTCAATTAAAGATCCCTGTTTTACTATTCTGTTATGACCTTTCAACTGTGTTACACTGTAGTGTGAATGCAGTTGTGCACATGCTACATGAAAGCAACAGGAGAAAGAAGAAAGGGAAGAAAAGGGAGCTTTTTTTTTTTTTTTTTTTTTCCTTTCACCACGTGCCCTTGAAGCACCTCTCTATCTCTATGTCCATGATCTGGATATGCAGTAAGGGAGAGTTTTTCTGCTCCTGGCAACTGAAGTCTCTACTGTGACATGATCATTTGCTCATCTTCTCTTGTCACTGTGTAAAAACTGGAAAGCATACAAGAACAACTGTGTGTTTAACTTAGCTTTCTCACAGAGTCTAAAACAGATGTTCTTGAATTACATGACCATTGCTTGCAAGTATGATTTTCTTTTCAATCTCAATATCCATCTAAAATAAAGGTAACTACTGCAATAAACTTGACCTGGTTGAATTCTGAAGTATCAGGAGCCTAACATAGAATAGGTCAGCATGTCATTGCAGTAAAGGAAAAGCCAAGAATAAGAAAATGATAAGAGAAAAATACTGGAGGAACAAAACTATAAAATCATTCTCAAGCATGTAGATAACTAGCTTTCATGGGGTTTTTTTCAGTGTGAGAGAGAGGTGTACGAAAGATTTTACTTTGTTGTATAATCACAGAGGGAATCACAGAAAACAGCACATCTCTGCTTCCTTCTGGCTATAACTAACAAGGTAACATGCAATGTAGCAATTATTTCTCCATTTACCATAAATCAAGCAGTGGACTATTCAGCAAATAGACTGTTAACAGTAAAATACAGTTTTATGCATCTGGCAGACTATTGTTTTCTGCCTGGCACGTAATTGCTTGGTAGCATTGCCATCCATTATTTGATGCACTGATGGATCTGTCTGTATACTTTAGCTTTAGCTATAACATCTGTCCTAGATAATATATTCAAAATCCAAGCCAGAGAAACTGTTGACTCTGTCATTTTCTTTCCCAATCTAAATTCCAAAACGGCCCTCTGCTTTTCTCTGCAAACAAGCATATGCATATTTGAATTACAGTTGAGTCTGATGTTTTGATCTGTTCGATCTGACAAAAAAAAAATGTTTCGGAAGAGTCCCGCAGACACAATTCAAAGACTTTTCTTGAGTGATGTAAGTAAAGACAATATTAGCACAGAGGATTTTCTCTATTTAAAGGAACAGACACAGCAGCAGTGATGCCAGTAATGAGCTGGACACTTTGTTCTTTCACTCTGTTTCTCTAAATTTAACTGAGACAACATATGCATTTAAAAAATATGTTCCTCTTGTAACTTCTAAGTTAATATTGGACTCCAATTGCCAATTAATAATCCTTATGGAAAATCTGGGCAAGTTACTTTCCTGAAAATGAATGTACATGAAAGGCCATGTCCATCCTGGGCTGTCCTGACAAGAGCACAGTCATTAAGTGGAGGAAAGTGACTCACCACTTTTACTCTGCAGTTGCTCTTCACTGATGGTCTTTGTGGAAGAATGGCTTGGAAAAGGGGAAACTTAGAGAAAAACTAGGACCTAAAAGAAATTTTGGCATTACAGAAGCTTGCCTGGGGTGATACAAATCCAGGATGGCTGGTATGTGCGGAATCTA
>JAWLRI010000760.1:739318-776292 GCA_034781795.1 Crypturellus tataupa | reverse complement strand
GCAGGGGGGTTGGACTAGATGACCTCTGGAGGTCCCTTCCAACCTTAGGCATTCTATGATTCTATGATTCTATGAAGTGATCACTCCGAGTTATGTCAGTGGTAAGTTACCATTCCATATAATTTAGATATACATTTTAAACATGGTCACATTCGAAATCTTCATTATTGAATGAATGAGAAAAGCATTCAATGATATTTTAAGTGTATTAGGTATTTCCCAAAAGATTTTGACATAAAACTGTGTTAGAGAGAAGAATGAATTCTACCCTAGGGATGAAGAATTAGTACCCTAGATATGAATGTACCTCCAATTAAAACTAGATCAAGGAAATACCGTCTTTTGAGTAGCACAACTTCATAATCTTAAGTTAGGAATCCTACTCAAAATATAATTATAGTAGCAATATGATGAGCAGTACCACTGATTTTAGCAGCTCTATTTTGGAAAGCCATGTCACATCCATGCATTTATATGAATACAACACTGGAGTGCATCCTATATCATTATAATAATGAAATTTCAGCCCTACAGATACAAATATATCATTGTTTTGTTGTCAGTTTTGCTCTGAAGGCAGTTCTACTGTATATTCTTGTCCTTTACTTGATATACAGTACACATTTTCTCTTATCTAACTCCAATAAAATCAAAGCTTAAATTCACTCAGAGAGCTTCCCGTCTGTGCACATGGACATATAGGTATAACACTGATTAATCACTGGTATTGTAAACAATATTTTTCAAAGTGCACATTAAAAAACAATGTGAAATACGTTCAACTTCACAGCTAAGCATTAATTATTATAATAGATTTCGAGACCTCTGTAGGTCCTTTGGAGAAAAGTTATTAAATCTTTCCTAGCTTATCTTGGAGTTAACGAAAGAATGGCATTAATTATTAACAAGATTTATTAAAGAAAACTGTAAAGAAATGCAGGTAATGATTAATATTGCTGCTCAGATGGCAACACTAAAGCATTTATCTGAAAACCTGATATAAAAAAATCATAGTGCTAAGTCAGCATGTTTTTTCTCTCTCATACGTGCTAGGCTAAGGTGTAATTGCAGAGCAGCAGAACAGAGACTCAAGAGTCAGCAGACAGAGACCAGTCTTCTCCTCGAATCAAACATCTTAGAAATGAGCAAAGTATGTGTTCATATCTAGTTCATACACTGAGGACTGGAGGACTTAGAAAGGATCTTAAAGACAAACTTCTGAAGGTGAAGTGTGCTCCAGAATGCCTTCAAGGTTGAACTCCAGAAATCTATTTGCAGATCTGTGTTGAAATTTTCAACATGAGGAAAAAGTGCAGTAAGGCCTCATATGCACAGACTTGTAATAGCTGGTAACCGATGCTTAAGAAATATTTTGCAAACCAAGATAAAGGGCACAGATTCTCACAATCAAACAAAGCTACATGTACAAAGGCTTGTGACATGAGTCCCAGGCACAACAGTTTGGGGAAGGTCCAGAAAAGAGACAGCTGTAAAAGCTGCGACAGTGTGGCTATGACGGTGTGTCTGCTAAACAAGAAAAGTAAGTGTCCATAATGCATTTATACTTATTGAGGCCTCCTCTCACATCAGTGACATCCACATAAAGTGAATAATTTACATTCCTGAAAATGTTTCTTTACAGTTTATGTATTAATGCAGCACATATTTTACTTTTAATCATCTGTGTGTATTCCAAATAATAAGACATGGAATATAAAGGACCATTTAGACATGCTACATGTATATTATCAGCATTCTGATGTTCTGTAGTCCATGTAGTTTTCTTTACTTGACTGAGACTGTTAAAGAAATAGATCAGAAACCTGAGTAATCCTGAAAGAGACCATTATGTAGGGGAGCCAAGTTGATCTCTACTCATCCACAGAAGAAATCAGATTCATGAGTACTTATTCTGTGCTACTCAAGATATCATTCTTAATAAGCAGAATAAAAAAGACTATCTGGAAGATCTCTCATATTAAACTTTTTTGTTTGAATGGTTGGTTTGATTTGGTTTGGTTTTGATTTCTATCCTGTTTAAGCTCATAAGAATTTTTAATTTATTGGAAAAAAAGAGAGTGCAACAGTGAACAACGTAGAAAATGTAACTTTTTAAGATAATGAAGTATAACCAATATTTAAAGCCAAAGAAGGTAACATTATTTTTCTATAAATGCTTTTTCCTCAATGACTAAGCCTATATTAAGCCTGTAATATAACAAAAGAAAGATTCTGGAGAAGGTGACTACTACCTTTCACACATTTCTAGACATTCATGACAAGTAGATTTATTCCTGTTCTAACAGTATAAATCAGAAGTCATCTCCGCTGAAGTCAATAAATTAAATAAATTAAAAATGAAATTAAAGTAAATGAAAAAAAGGAAAAATGAACTTATTGTAGTTCTCTGATTTAATAGAAATTTAACACTTTCTAATTACATAACTCAAAACAGTCACTTGTGATGTAAAGAATCAACTTAAACTCCAAAATGTAAAGTTATGCTTGCCTGGTAACTAACTTAGTTCTTTATTATCTTCACACTTTATTGCAGGTACCCAAAAAATTTAACAATTTACTATGTATCTCTGCGCCTCTTTACCAAAAGCTACTGATAATTAATGCAAATTCCTTAAACACTGTTGTCAGGAAATGAAGGGCAGGTTATATTTGTAACAGAAAGAGCAGTGAATGGGAAAAAATGGCTCAACTGTGACTGAGAATCCTCTAAATCATAAATAAATGCATACTCAGCCATCGGATCAGCAATGTAAATTGTAAGCTAGAATTTCCTAAATGTATTACTGAAATTGTAGTATGTAAATTATTGGAATTGTCTGTAATAAGTGAAATGTTTCTACTATTTTAAAAGTAAATTTACACTAAACTCTAGGACTAGAGTTCTAGAATTCTAGTCCCAGAATTTTTGCTTACCTTTGTGAGTGGCCTCAAAGAGTTAACATATAACAAATTTCTGTTTCTTGTAGAAGGATTCATTTCATCCTCTCTCTTTCATTTTTTTTTTAATAATTATTTTTTGAAGTCACTAATCAGTTTAGGTTAATGACAACATTAGTCTCCTATAGTATTTGGAAAGTAAAATCTTAATTTTGCCACTCTATCACTTACTGCAGCACTGTTTGATTTTATAGGACAAGAGGAAGTTTGTAGGATAGAATAGATCAAGAAGAAGTTTATAGGATAAAGTAAAGTATTAGTAGTAATAGAGAGAACAGAATTCATTTCTTGGTTCACAAAAGGAAATATTCGAAAGTCAGGAAATCCACAGTTTAAAACCAAGTATGATGTCCTATTTCTGCCTCAATATGAAATATTTTTCTCAATAATAATAGCACACATATGAAAACTCTTACATCTAATTAAGTTACTTTGTAAGTTTGGGCAAGAATGTTTTCAGGACTAAATTGCAATTCTACTGTGTACCTTAATTAGGAAGAAGTGAGTATCTACTATATGTTCAACTGGGTATGTTACTGAAGAAGGGTCACACTGAGTAATGGTAGGTAACTAATTTAGGAAACTACTTGTTTTAATGTCTTTACGTAGTGAATGAATAGAGACAGGAACCTTCAGGGAATGAATCAGAGGAGAAACCTAACATAGGTGAATCATACTCTGGAAGAATATATCCTTTTGCATCAACTGCATGAGCATCACAGACTTTACTGTATGTCCCTAAGCTAAATGTCTGCAAATGTAATAAAACACTGCTCACATCCAAATGTCATAATTCTTTTCACAACTTTGTTTGCCAAGAGAAGAAATGATCTTTTTTACAAATTTGATTAGTATAATAGCAATTTTATATGTCAAATGGCAGTTTCAAAACATTATTTTTGGAAGAGTTCCGAGATTCTTTTGAAGAGTTCAGAGGTTGCAAAGTTTGCATTTTGTATAGTCTCTGTCCTTGAAGGCTTTCAAGACCAACTGGATAAAATCCCAAACTGCCTGGTCTGTCATCACAGCTGACCCTGCTTTGAGCAAGACTTTGGACTCAAAAAGTTGGTCCCTTCCATGCTCAGTTACTCCATGGTCCTATTTTCTAAACTTTCCTGTAGCAAGTATCTAGAGTCAGTAAAAGGGAGAACAGAGCATAGTTTTGTCACACATTAAAAAATCAGCATCCTAAACAAAAATAAACAAACAGACTGAGAGGAAATAAAGGAGTGACTGGATCATCATTCATAAAATGATGATATATCTTGAGAAGTCTTTTAGGAAGCCAATTGCTTTGGCAAAGTGCATACTTATGAAAACAATTTTAGCACCTACCAGAATAAATTCATCCCTATATTAAAGCAAAGAAAAAAAAATACATTGATAAAAGGTAAATGGATTTCCATCAGTCTTCTATACATGCTCCTGCATAAAAAAGGAGTGTTTGATAAAGGAGATTATGTATAGTTAAGTTTGCTTAGCATAATGTATAGTACATATTCAACTGAATTTTATTTCACTTTCTCTAAACCTCAAGCTACAATGTACTTAGAAAGTAATCCAGTATTCACTTTGCCTTGCACAGACTAAACTCAGACAAACATTTCAGCCTTCCATGTGACATTCTGAATATGTACTTGACAAATAGAAAAGGAAGAATCTAAGCAAGAGTGGAAAAATACGAGTATCTCTGTTGGAGAGAGTAAAATCTTCCCCATTTCACTTTCTCCAACCAAAATATTTTTTTAGGTATTTGAGAATCCATACAAGACCTTGACTGTCTTTGGTTATTTTTAACTTTCAAATAATTATAAATAACTTTTTTCTACTGCATTCCATATTTTATTTTTCTCCAATTATATTAAATCTCATTAAGTTTACTCTTTCCTAGGAATAATGATTGGAGTTAAATGATATTAGCTTTGGAATAGGATAGGAATGGATGAAATTCAGGAATAGATTGCATAGTATGTATGATCCACAAAGATTTATTATGAATGCAAGGTTTTCAACATGGAATGTTTTTGCTAGGGAAGACAATTCATAGGAAGTATGAGTCTCTCTGCTCTCTCAGAGAGATTTGAGATCTCATAAATATAATTGCATCAAATCTACTTTACTATTGTTATCATAAATCTTTACAATAGTTTCACACTATCAGAAAGATTTGTCTGTTATTACAGAATTATTTGTTGTATCATGCAAACATAGTATGTATATTTTTTCCATAGCATTAATGATGTTTTAAAACATAAATCATAAAATTCATAACAAGACTGCAATATCAAATTGTGAATATATGCTTCTTGCTCTTTCTAGTCACCTCTTTTCTATCCATAGTTGGTCTTCGCTCTTAAAACTCTTAAGTAGCTACATTGTTATATTTTGTCATGCACCAAAATAACTGAATTTTCCACACAATTCTACATGCTCACCCTGTTTTCTATAGACAAGTTTAATTATATCTGTGCAACATAAGGCATTAATATAATTCTACTAATTCAAATGAGAATATAATGGGTGATCTACATAGAGAATGTATCATATTTATATTTTGCTTATACATTTAAAAAGCATTAAAAAAAGAACCACAAACCCTGTTTTAAAATAGAACTAAAATTTTAGGTTAAATATGAATTTTCTAAATATCTCACAAATAAATTTTCTTTGAATCTTGAAGCTGAAATGCGCCACTGTTTGCCAGCAAATTTCCTTTCATGAAAGAGACTGTGGTTTTGTTATCTTAGCCTTGGATCTTCTTACGCATTTATCGCTTTTGTATGTGTAACTCAGTGAAGCAGTTTTCATACTAGAATAAAAGAGAGAGAAGTAATTGCTTATTGAAAATTTTTGATTTGTCTGCTTTGCAATATTATTTCAGTGATTGCATAGTTTTGAACCATTTATGAATGAAAAGAATTGTACTCAATGGTGGACTTCCTCACTGAAAGCATTTGTTAACTTCTTTGGCACACTCTCACCTTTTGGTTTTGGTCTTTTATTCTTAATGCCAGGCTATATTATTTTCCTTTATAGATCAGCCAGATTATGTAACCTAAATTGTTATTACTCACATAACTCCCATTGGACATCTGATCATAGAATTTTCTTTCAAGAAACCTCTTAAATGAGGTTCACACAGCTGATAGGAAATGGCTGAATAGTTGTGTTCATTGCTTGTTGCAAAGTTCATAATGACCCATATGGTTTCTACTATCATTTGGAAGCAGCTTTTGGATGACTGATCATTTTGCTCAGCTTTGCCTTATTGCTAGGAATATTCTATTGTTTTGGTGCTTAACTGATCTGTAGAGATACCAGAGGTGACTAGATTACTTTTCAGATGTGCACTTTAATGATCTCTATACCCAAAAGGGGTATAACAGGAAGACCCTGCATGAAGAGATCTTTAAGATATTCCCTGGGTTTCCAAAGAGTGTAAAGACATTTCCTTCCTTAAAGCAAACAGATGCATCTAGGATTGTACTGAACACTCTACATCACTTTCTCCCCTAATTACCTAATGAAGCACAAGGACAGTCAGAGATTTGTATAAGATACAATTTCTGCATCACTGCTTTATTATTTAGGCAATCTAACCTTCATTTTACTGGAATGGCAGTAATATTTGAACTTTTATTTTTGAAATCCATTAGAAAATATTTAGAAAAAAAAAGAAGGTGAAAGAAGAGGGAGATTTATGTATCACTGCCAGATGCACCTCAATATTATAGCTTTCTATTAATCCCCTAGTAGGAGACTCAAATGTCCTGTTTTATTGGAAAAGTCATATAATTTATTTCATGCTATTAGGTAGTGATGAATTCTTAGGTTCAAAAGACTACATATGGCTCAAACTACTTCTCAGAATTCTGTTTTGCCATAAAAAGCCTGTATGAGAACAGTGTCATGAAGGAGGAGTGAGATACAACCAGGACTTGCTTTATTTCTATACATTTGAATAGAAACATTTCTGTACTGTTCAGTGGGTAGTGCAAGATGCAGTGTGCCGTGACAAAACCAAAAAGGGCTTTCAGTGCCCTTTTGTTTCTACTGGCTTCACTGTCCACGGATGTTGATTGTTCATGATGATCCCTACAAGTTTTTACTTCCCTTCCTCCTACTGTTCTTTATACAAATATAACAATTCAGTAATTTTTAGCATCCCATTAGAATAGTGACTGCAGGATTATTTAGAAAAAGAAAGTATTTTCTTAAGAGAGCCAATAATGTTCTTCAAAAATGCAAAATAATAACGTGAAACACAAAATGTTGAAACTGGGATTTTTAAAATTTGTTTTATTTATTTTGTAGAGTAGCTGTGTTTTCAGCTAACCAAGACAAAAGTTAAATTATTGTACATGAAAAATGGAACAAAATTCACTCCAAGCTACATGGTAAATATCTAGTCTCTTCCCTAATATCAATATCAATGTTGCTGGGCAGTAAAGTGGAAATATCTCTTCTCTTTCAAGAAGTTCTCATTCAGGGTTAATATAAATTTGTATTCTCCACTTTCTATTTCTTAAAATATCTGAACAAGCAACTTTTTCAAGCAAAAAAAGTTCGTCTGAAATTTTTTCTAACTAGTTTTAGTTCAGGAAGTTGCAGGAATGCCAAATAAATGAATTATAACCCTTCAAAAAATCTATCTATAAATGTTTAGCAGAAACTCTGACAGTTCCTTATTTCTGGTTCAGGATAGCTGTTAAATCTTCCTGAAATAATTCCAGTTTAACAGCAGATCTTTTTAGCAGTGTGGCTTTCCTGATACTGTCCATATATCTTCTATGCTAATATGCACCTCAAACCAAAAGCTTTGGATTGTACAGCATAGCATAACATGCTGGATGACAAGGCTATAAGAAACATGTACCACTCAGAAGGAACCAACAAAAAAGAGTTTTTTTTTTTTTTTTTTCTGAAATTTGGAGTTATTTCCTTCTGTCTCTCAGGGCAGCAGAAAACTTATATTTGCATATTAAATTTAATTAATATACTTTGATTTTTAAAAAGGTTTTCTATTGATCTGGTATTAAGAGAACACAAGGCCAATTCATATACTTTCATTCTCATGTTTAATTTGTCACTTCTAAAGTTTTCCAATCTGGGTTTACCTCAGCATCTTCAGATGCAGAGTTTGAAGTAGAAGAGACCCCCAAACGGTGCAGCTGTGTTCTTCCAATGCAGGATCTCAATGCACAATTGATTGTACCTAATGTTAACTGCCTACATGCCTATGTACAAATGATAGAAATTGTAATGTATATTTCAAAACACATTTTAAAAATAGCACTTCTTTCTGAAGCTAAGTGAAATTTATCAGTGAGTAATTCAGAAATTAATCACTAAAAATGCTGTTCTGAATAAATAATAATTGCTGAGTAGTTTGCACTGGAATGAGAATGGTAATATTTTAAAATATTCAAATTAATTGTTCTGGAATTTCCAGAGCTCCTTGCTCTTTGTCGATGGTGCAGATTTAGACACACAGAATGTAGATGACAACAAAGAAAGAAATAGGGAGGAAAATAATTTTGACTTTGGATACTTCACCTTCTACTATATTCCACTCTGAATATTTCTACTATATCCTTCTCTGGAGAGGTGATTATCTAATCTGTGCAATGTAGAACACCATAATTGTAGATTACTGAGAGCTAATATCTGGTATTTCTTCTAATTATCAAGGCACAGATACTCAAGGTTCTGATGAAAATAAATCAGTTGTGAAAAATTAACTGCTTTTCTTCCTCATCGTTATACGAGTTGCAAAATAAAAATATCAATATTATTATTCATGTTCCACTAATAATTTTTCATCTTTATTAATCTCTGATTGTAATGCAGTATCTTAAAGGTGTGCTTACTCAGACTGAGGATGAGAGCTGAATCTGCAAAAAAAGTTTTTAGTCAGATGCCAGATGCTTCAATTTATAATATTTTCAGTTCCAACTTTTTGATATTCCTGAATCAAAATAGTTCATTCTGTGCAACTGAATTAAGTTACTTGGTTTTGATGTGACATGAAATAGTGACAGAAAGTAGTCATACTGAGAATAGCATGTCAGTGTACAGGGCATCCAAACTCTTCTCAGGCCAGAACCACATCTCCTTTTTTGCTGATCATCCCTCGTGAAGGATTGAAGCCATCAGCACACTAAGATATTATCTGACTATAAAGTGCCCCTTAGAATTAGTAAAATGAAGCACCTCAGCTATAATTCTTACTCTTAATTCCTAATTCAGCTAAAATTTACAAATACAATTACAATAACAATTTATTTATTACATTTTTAATAGCTACTAACACGAAAAAGATAATAATTCCTTCTGAACTTCAGAAATTTCCTTTCAAAGAAGTTTCTTTAGAAAATGAAAATATCCCTATAAAATGGAAAGCAAACAAATAAACAAACAAAAAGGAGAATTATTCTACCTAAAGAAGCTAATAAGTCACTTAAAAACATATAAGTGAAAATACAGTTTAAATGTGCTAGGCTAGGCAGGTGGAGAAGGTTGTTACTGATCATTTCCTCTCACAAGAAAAACACAAAATTGCCTCTCTAAGGTGACCTTCTTAAGATATATAATCAAAACTCAGCCAATTATGTTGTCCAGGACACTGTTTTCCTTGGCAAGGGACTCTCTGTTCTTCTAGTGCACATGTATGTGTGGAGGTCTGAGTGCTGCTGGAGTGGAATCTTAGGCCACATGGTCACGACTGGAAAGTGAGGGTTTACTAGGGAGTATGTGATCTCTAGAAAACTGAACGTGCACTAGCCAGAGAGTAGAATGAGAACCTTGAGAGACAAAGAATGGAGAGGTCATACTGTTGGAACATATCTAAGGGACGGAGGCCTTCCCATGGGAAGTGACTACAAAGAGCTGAGCTAAAGAAGATAGTGGATACTCCCTGATCTGAAGGAATGTGATCCTGGAAAGTCCCTGAACTGCAAGCATGAGAAAGTTGGACGAGATGGAGTTGTAATTATGCTTGTCAGTGAGAAAGAAGGATTTGTGCACAGACCAATGGTATGAATGCATGCCCATTATCCACAACCAACCAAGTGCGGTAGAGGACGCGTGGACAGTAGCATGTAACCAATCATAGTGTATGTGTATGTGTGGCTAAAGAACTTGCTTCTGCTTGCATATATAAGCATGCTATTTGGCTAAATAAACAGATCAAGAGCTAATTTATAGGGAGTCTGCGTCTTTGATCCCCTCCTGATTCCTTGGGCCAGTGTTGGGGGACAAAACAGGGGATCTTGGGGGCCCCATAGGGGCCAATGGTGTCCCCTAGGTGACCCCGGTTGTGGGCATGCGCAGTCGGGGTTTGTACAGGGGGGTCCCTGGTATCTGGGGTGCCCCCTGGGTGACCCTGGTCTACTGCGCATGCCCGCAACACCCTGGAGGACCCAGCTATGTGCTGGAGGCCTCCGGGGAGAAGATGCTGGAACCCAGAGGTGGGGACCAGGAGCGATCTGCCGCTCCTGGCACCCCGCCCAGCAGCGGGGTTCCAGCCAATCCCCAAACACCCCCAACCTATCCTGTCCCTCACTCCTCCCATGTTCCTCCCCTTTGTAACGTTATAAATACCCATGTTTTGAATAAACGGGGGCTTCGTTCTGCCACCGAACCCAGATCAAGTCTCTGTAAGGTTATTTTGGAGGGGTTTGGGTTCGGGCCTGTTGGAGTGCCTGGCATTCAGGAGTTCCCGGAACTCTTATAGAGTTATTTACGGGGGCTACCAGAAGCGCTGCGGCTCAGCTGGCGGCGCTCCCTCAACCTGAGCGCCACCCCGAGGACCTGCTCTTCCCCGCGGATCTTCGGGTGGTAAGCCTCGCTTTAAGGGCCCATGGCTGGGGGAGGAATAAAGCTCGTGGGCCCCGGGAGGGGAGGTAAACCCAAGGGTGACAAAGATCACGTCATACCGCCGGGATCCTACGGTTTGTTATTTTAGTTTATTTTATTTCTCATCGTATTGGCGTCGGGCTTTCTCCGGGAACGGTGCCGGGGAAACCCCGATTAGGATCCCGGGCGGGGTTATCTTTTGGGTTCATATTATTATTTATCCTTACTTTTAATTTAGCGGGCCCTTTCGGAGGTTGCCCAGGGCCCGTGCCGCTCCCTTCGGAGGTAGGCCGGGGGTGGATTTTGAGTTCACCCCACGCTTTATGTTCGGGTTTTGTTTTTATTATTTCGCCTCAGGCCAGCAAGAAGTTTCCAACATCATACGTCTGGGTTGGATAATGGAGAGTTGCTGGAAACATGAAGAGATCCGAGGGATTTTCTTACTAAAATTCATTATACATCTTTGAAAGTAAAAAAAAAAAATAAATAAAAAGAAAGGTAGAAAGTCTCTGTTGAGGCTGAGTTATGCCGGTAGATGCTCTAGCTGAACATTTATTCTACTGTTTTTTTGCAGTCTGCTCTATTTTACAGCTTTTCTTATGTTTGTTAATCATGCAGGAAAAGAAACAACTACCAGTGATGAATGATAACCAAAAATATTTCAGAATATCCTCAGGGAAGGAAGCAGCAGGAAATAAATGTCTGAAATACATTTTCATTCCACTGAAAATCTTAGGGACAATGTTGCCCCCCTGGCAGATACTGCATACCATCCTTTATGCTGTGGGCACCCCTGTATGAGACAGGATATCCAAGAGCTTTCTGGACATACCCAAATAATTATACACTAATAGGCTTGTTGCAATGCATGCATAACTCAGTTCTGTATGTCTCTTCAAGAAAAACAGGTTCATATAGGTAATTGTATAGCTCCTGGATATATAATAAAACTACAACAGTAATCTATAAAAGATGCCAATATACATCATATTTCTCTTTTAAAAAGTTAGGATAGTTAATAGGTCATATAAAAAAATACACAAGATATTTGATGCTTTCAAACTATGTAGAATTGGTGATTAAAAAAGATAAATTTGGGGCTAGTATTTCTACATTTATAAACAGTTGTGCTTTTCTAAGTGGGAAAATAAATAATAATTTAATAATAATAATAAATATATAATAATAATAATAAAATGACCAAAAAAACCCAAACACCCATGAAGGTCTAGTCATACTGTCTGAACCCTTCAAAATACTAATTCCAGAGGGATTATTTATCCTTAAAAGTGAGGAAGAGCAAAGGAAATAATTTAAATTCTACAAATACTGATTAATTTTGTGGTCTTACACCTAATAACATTTTAAATTGCCTCCAATTATTTAAATCTGTAGCACACATTGGTAGAATTCCAAATCTTCCTCTGTAGGGAGTTAGATTTGGGGTTTTAGGCACCCCATTAAGATCAATGGGTGACCTTCCGACAACCTGGAACTAGGCATGCGCAGCTAGGGTTTGTACAGGGGGGTCCCGGTGTCCCCTGTGCGACCCCTGAGGCTTGCACATGCTCGGGAGTGACAGCTGCTGACTCCCTAGCATCTGTGGCTTCCCAGGAAGAACCAAGGTTCTGGTAAGGGAGTGCCTCAACCCCTGGAGGGAGGAGGGTGGCGACAAGGTGGAGACCGGGGACAAAGGATACGCAGCCTGGGGCCCCCGGGGTGGAAGGGGCCTACGCTAGCAGCATCCCCGGGTTGTCACAACGTGTGGGGTGAGGTGCTCGTAGGCCCGGTGAAGCCCTGCAGGTCGCTACCGCGGGGTGGTGGGCGGCCTCCGGTGAGGTGAGGCCCCGTTGGGTGGCGGGGTGGTGCACCGGGGGAGGGAGCGGTATAACCCCACGGGTCGTGCCGACATCCACAGTGGAGAGATGCTGCTACGAGCGCGGGATTCACCCGGCCTGTGCGCGTTTACATTTGGTGACCCTGACGTGATCTCCGGCGCACTCCATCATCGCCGCGGGATCACCAGCCTGACCATCGGCTCCTCCATCAGCTCTGCTTAGCTCTGTGTCTCTTATTTTTGCGCTCCAGAGGCAAGAATGGGAGGTTGCGGGAGCAAGGCATTACGCCTCAGGTTAGGGAAGGACTATGGGGGCTCCGAGCCCTGCGTCCCTGCCGCAGTAGGCGGTGTGTGGAGTATCGCGCAGGGTACTGGGCCTCTGTGAGTGTTCCGTGAGGGGAGATCGCGGGTGGTGGGTCTGGGGTTTAGGTATCTACAGGCCCCTGCTAAGACCCCACAGGTGTGCCAGGGTTTGTTCCGGGATTTGGGATGGCTCCTGTACCTTGACCGCAGTACAGGTTGCGGGGCGTGTAGGCCACTCGGGTGGCATCCGTCCCGAGCCTGACTTATGGGCATTCGCTGGCATCTAGCTAGAGCTCGTTTATCCATACTGTGTATGAGATTTACATTTATTATCCCTTTAGCCCCAACGGGGAAACCTCAGGCACCCAACCCTAATGGGTTTAGGGCAGGAAAGGCATGCGTGGGTTGCCCAATGGAGGGGGGTGCTTGAGAGATTCCTACCCTAGCAACTGAGTCCCTCCCTGGTAATAACCCGCGCATGTCGCTCAGGGTAGGAGGGAATCGGGCTAATTCCTCGGCCTGGGGTAAAGAGGATGGGTTTTTAATTATTTATTATCCCTATGTGGGTATTTATTATGTAATTTATGGTTAGGATCTACACCATTCCCCTTTGCCTAACCAAGGCTGTTTTCTCCTCAGTGAGGAGAACCGGGCAGCCGGGGAAATTCTATGCCGTTTCTTAGTGGAACGGGACCCCACGATTAAAAGAAGCAGGATCCAGGCCCTACTGGAGTGGGCAGATAATACAAAATAAAAACAAAAACCCCGCTAATCCCGACGCCGGTTATCGACGGAAAATAAAATAACTAAATAAATAAAACAAAACCCGCGAGGTTCCCGACATGATCTTTATATCCCCGAGGTAAGGGCCCCTCCTTCCCCCCTGGGCTCGGGCCCCGCTAACTGTCCTCCCTCCCGGGGCCCCAGCTTTATTCTTCCCCTCACCCCGGGGCAGGAGGCTTTTCCCCCTTACCCCTCCTGGAGATTGGCAATAGGAGACAGGTGCGACCTCTGATTCCTGTAGGAGGGGATGGCAGGCCAGGTCCGTCAGCAGGCGCCCAGGGATGACCTACAGGTACGCCGCCCTTCTGACCAAATGTGGGCCCAGACGACGCCCAAGCACAACAGCGTTGGACAGACACAACGACAACCAGGATCTCGAGAACCAAGGAAGCCGTAACTTTATTAACAGGTAAGCAAGGGTTTATATAAGGTTGGGAAGGGGAGGAAAGTGGGAGGAGGAGACGCGGGAGAGAACACTGGTTGGTTGGAACCCTGTCGCTGGGTGGGCGGCCAGGAGTGGCAGAGCGCTCCTGGCCCCCACCTCTGGGGTTCCAGGTGTTTCTCCGGCACGTAGCCGGGCCGGGCACCCTAACTGAGTACGCGCAATGCCAGAGGAGTCGTGCAGGGGGCACTCTGATTGACAGGATCCCCCCTGTACAATCTCCCTCTGCGCATGCTCTGCGCCAGGGTCACCCAAGGGACACTATTGATCCCTATGGGGACCCGAAATCCTACTTTTATCTTCCTACAGGCAGAAATCGTAGGACAGTTTCCTGATATTGACGGAATCCTGTTGCCATCAGGATGGGAGCGTACCGGGAGCCATTTGGGGCGACACATGGAGGGAGGAAGGGCGGCACGCTGACGGGCGGCCACATATAGGCACGTAATGGCTGCCCTAAGGGCGCAGCAAATGCAGGAGAGGGTGGCGTCTGAGGTGCGGCTGCGTTGTCAGCGGGAGCTCCAACACGGCAAGTCATCACACTGCAACGAACCGGGCTCCGCACCGCCAACCTACACGCCACGCCCCGACTGCGTTGACACGTCATTGTCATCGGCGTCACGCCCGGAGCCGACCCGGAAGCCACCGCCCAGCGCCACGACATCGGCACCTCCCACCATCGTCGCCCCAGAGGCTATGTCATCGCCGCTCCCTGAGGACACCCCATCCACGAAGGCCAGCGCCACTGGCCTCGACGAACCACCATCGTCGTCTGTGCCATCCCCGCCACTGCGTGGCGATATGGAGGGTGGGGCGCGGGTCGCGTCACCCCCGCTGCTGCGCAGCACTATGGGGAATGGCGAAGTGGGCGCATGTGGTTCAAAGGGCTCTAGTATTCCGTCGAAAAGGGAAACTGTAAGGGTGATAGGACATGATGGTATGGATGTGCGGGATTGTAACGATTCTGGATGGAAATTATTGGTCCAGGATGTACTTGCCCAGGGAGATCTGGACATGGCTGGGCTACTGGGAGGGCAATACGCTTTCCCAGTGGTCTAGGGCATGGACCAGAATGGGCAGCTGGTAGATTGGAAGCTTATCAGCTAGTTGAGGACAGCGATCTCACAACATGGGCTTCACAGTGAGGTGGTGAAGCAGATGTTGGGATACCTGTTTAATGCAGAATTAATGTCCCCTGATGATTGTAGCAGGCTCGCGAAATTGGTTTGTACCCCCACACAGATGCTCCATTGGGTGAGACTGTGGGAGGATGAGTGTAAGAGGATTGTGAATCTCCCTAAGCTCCCCAATGATCCACTGTCTGGGGTGAGTGTCGATATGTTGATGGGCAAGGGTCCTTATCTTTCTCGGTCTGCCCAGATAGCCATGCCGGCGGAGTATCTCAGCACCGGTGTGGACGCCGCCCTTAGGGCGTTGCTCCGCATCCCCGCTGAGAGAAAGGGACCGGGCTGGTCAAACAGGGTGACCGCGAGTCATTAGATGATTTTGTGAATAAGTTGACCGGCGCCCTCGATGCTGACCAGAACGTCCCCTGAGAGATGCGCGATACCTTTTTACGTACTTTGGTTTTAGAGAATGCCAATGCCAAGACTAAGGCAATAATAGACGCCCTGCCTGCGGAGGCTTCAATCCGGGAGATGTTGGAGCGGGTAGCAAGGGCCCACGTTCAAAAGCAGCAAATGATGATGGCCGAGGCCCTCCAGGAAAGGATGGGCCTCTGGCAGCTGCTTTGGGCCAGATGGCAGAGGCTGTTACTGCCGCTACCTCTGTTACGGCAGGCCTTTCCACACCGACGCGTCCCCCCGTCAAATGTTATGGGTGTGGAAGGGCAGGCCATATGAAGAGGGAGTGCCCTGCCCGTGATAGGCAACGCGCCCCTGGCTGTCGTTGCTCGCATCACCCCAAAAAATGCTCCGGGTCGGGAAACGGGGTAGCCAGCGCTACGGGGAGTCGCGCCGAGACAAAAATGACTCCTACCACTGAGAATGGGGCTCGCCCGCAACATCGGGGAGCCTCAGGATCGACCTGGCAACATCAAGAGATGTTGTCTTGGTGGATTCCCGGCCACAGGCGGTACCCACAGGCTGGTTTAAGCCCAAGGACAGCCTGGGGGCACTAATTTTAGGCCGATCCTCGGCGGGACTTAAGGGAGTGATTGTGTTGCCGGGGATAATTGATGCAGACTCCACAGGGGAGGTTATGATTGTTGTATATACCCTCCAACCACCGATTGTGGTACCTGCTGGCCCAGATTGTTCCGCTTACTAATTTGATTAAATCGATGAGACTGGGGAAACCTCTGGATAGTGTGAGAGGTGACCGTAGTTTTGGGTCATCAGGACCTGTAGTGTGCCTCTCCCTCAACCTACAGGCTCGCCCCACCTTGAGAGTCATTGTTGCCCAGAGGGGGTGCAGTTTAACATCCACGTCCTCATGGATACTGGTGCGGACGTCACTATGATCTCCCGGGACGTTTGGCCGGACCATTGGCCCCTGAGACCGGCTGCTAGCGATATTACTGGTTTAGGTGGTATGGCCGCAGCGCAGGTCTCAGTGCACCCGGTGCAGATCATTACTGGCGAGGCCCTAGCCAGTGTTCATGTTTACGTCTGCCCATTGCCACAGGGTTTGGCAGGGTTGCTGGGATGGGACGCAATGGCCCTGATGGGAGTCACGCTTTCCACAGGAATGCCGTTTTTTTCTCGGCGGCCATTGGGGAACCACCTCCACCCCGTTGTCTCATCTGGGTAACAGATGAGTCAGTCTGGGTGGACCAGTGGCCGCTGACAAAGGAGCGGCTTTCCGCAGCTCATCAATTAGTGAGCGAGCAATTGGGTCTGGGTCATGTGAAGGAATCGATTAGACCCTGGAACACTCCCATTTTTGTCTTGCTCAAAAAATCGGGCAAGTGGCACCTGGTGCATGATCTGCGAAGGGTTAACGATCAGATGCAAGCTATGGGTGCCGTACAACCTGGGATGCCTAATCCGGCTTTGTTTCCGGAAAATTGGCCTTTGTTAGTCATAGATTTGAAGGATTGTTTCTTCAACATCAAATTCCACCCAGCCGACACCCAGAGGTTTGCATTTACGTTGCCCTCTGTGAATCGTGCAGAACCAGCCCACAGGTATGAATGGGTGGTGTTACCCCAGGGTATGAAAAATAGCCCGACACTTTGTCAGTTATATGTTGCTGCTGCCCTGGCCCCAATTAGATCTGCATGGCCCGAGTGTCTCATTTATCATTATATGGACGATATTCTGTTTTGTCAAAAGCAGCCTTTTGAGTCTGCTCAGATTCGGCTAATAGTCGACACCCTAAATCAATTCGGTCTTCAAATTGCAAAAGAGAAAATCCAGAGGAGTCAACCCTGGAAGTACCTCGGATGGCTCATTTCGGATTCGGTAATTCGGCCACAAAAGTTATCTATTTCGACTGATTTGGCAACGCTGCATGATGCTCAGCGATTATTAGGCGATTTGCAGTGGGTAAGGCCCATTGTAGGCCTTCGGAACAAGGATATCACTCCGCTGTTGCCCTTGTTAAAAGGGACAGACCCAGCTCAACCGATTTCGGTTTCCCCTGAGCAGCTGCAAACCCTCCAAATAATCGCGGATAAGATCAATAGCTCGTGGACACACCGAACTATGGAGCACGTGCCGTTTTCAGTGTTCATCCTCCATGCCCCACCGCATGTGAATGCGGTTATTGCCCAGTGGCGGGAAGGCAAGACAGGCAGGAGGACAAATTTCACTTGATTGAATGGGTGTTCGTCGCTATAAATTTTAAAAAGAGTATTGAGCCGACGCTCGAGGCTATGGTGGATCTGATTAAGCGGGCTAGATTGCGGACGGTAGCTATAACTGGCAAGGAACCCGAGAGCATTCATTTGCCAGTGGCTCCCACCGAATTAGAATGGGCTTTGGCCAATTCTTCATCGCTGCAAAGCAGTGTGCTGAACTGGTCAGAGACTCTGACCACCAAGTTTCCCTCGGGAAAACTTGGGACTTTTATTAAGTCACAGAAATGGGCGGGGATCCCTTTGCGGTTGGAGTGGCCATTAGCAGAAGCCGTTACCGTGTTTACGGATGCAGGAGGACGCTCGGGAAAAGCCTCGGTCGTGTGGTCACGGGAGGGTAATTGGCACCACGAAATTCTCGAAGGATCTGAGGGGGATTCATTGCAGATCCTCGAGTTGATGGCAGTCTTTTGGGCATTCGTGAATTGGATGTCCAGCAGACTGAACATCGTCTCGGACTCCTTATACGTGGTGGGCGTAGTGGAGCGGATTGAGGATGCTGCAATCTGGTCAACGGGGAGGATGCGTCTGGTGCAGCTGTTTAGGCAGATGCAGCAGGCCATCCGTCAGTGGTCTGCTTCCTACTGCATTATCCACATAAGGAGCCATCAATTGGATAAGGGGCTCGGCTTGGGGAATCAGAAAGCCGACACTCTAGTATCGGTCGGGCTAGAGTGGGAATGCCCCGAGAACAAATTTGAAGTGGCCAGAATTGCTCATCAGAATTTTCATCAAAATGCTAGGGGTCTGATGAGGCAATTCAAATTGACCTCCTCTGAAGCCCAGGGTATCGTGAGATCCTGCCCCCAGTGTTCTGGGCAGGGTCCGGGTTTGGGATCATGCCAACTGTGGCAGATGGATGTGACTCATTTTGAGTCATTTGGAAGATTTAAATACATCCATGTCACAGTTGACACCTTCTCAACATTCGTGTGGGCTACCGCCCAGACTGGTGAAAGGGTGCTGCACGTTAAGAGGCATCTCTCGGCATGCATGGCAGTTATGGGTGTTCTGAGGAAGATCAAGACCGATAATGGGCCGGCCTACGTTAGTCAGGGTCTCCAACGGTGGTTCCTCCAGTGGGGGATTAGTCATGTAACTGGGATCCCCTACTCTCCCACTGGACAGGCCATCGTCGAGAGGGTTCACCAGACCCTGAAGTCATATTTGACTAAGTTTATCAACATATTGGACATTCAAGAGTGGCTGGCGAAAGCTTTGTTTGTAATGAATCATCTCTGTGTTTTCGGAGATAGCAGAGAGCCGCCAGCCTTGATTCATGGATGGGGAATCTCGGAGGTCCGCGCCCATGAATCAATTCACGTCTGCTACAGGAATCCTCGGACCGGTCAGTGGCAGGGTCCTGCCGAGGTCTTGTTCTTTGGAAGGGGTTACGTTTGTGTGTCAACTCCAGCGGGTCCAGCTCGCTGGACGAGACCGGCCCTTCCGGAAAACAACCCTCTGGTGAGTCCGGGATCATCTCCTGAAGACTCCGGGATTCTGTCATTGTTGTTTTAACATCTCAGCCGAGTAGGGACATTCTCTCCTCAACTGGGTGATAAGGACCAAATTTACTGGATGAGGCGTAGGCAGAGCACATTCTGGTAAGGCGCCAGCGGGTTAGGGAAATTAGAGGATGCTGGGCAGTGGCACAGTATTAGGGCCTGAGTTATGTTCGTTTATGATGTAGGTTTGAAAGGGTCCTGTGCCAAATGATGCCCGCTGATATCCTCATCTCCCTTCAGGAAAGGGGACTTGAGCGCGTCGGCGGGAGGAAACTGAGGAGTTCGACCAGCCTCTAGTTCTCTCCCATCAGGGTTGTATACCACCAGCGCTCTTATTGATAGTCCTGACTCTTTCCCCTTTTTTGATTGCGAAGGCTCATCTGCATCCAACACATCCGACCCATTTATCTGTGTTGAATCAATATCGTAAGTCGAATGTGTAGATTAGTTGGGCTCACGCCGTGAACCAGTCCTCCTTTTGTCTGGCATGACATCTGCCGCCGACCCCTTAAGGACATGCCTCATCGGCGTGCCTTGTTGGAATAAAGGAGACTGGGCCAATTACACCCTCTATACTATTTCCGATGTAGCAATAAGTAGCGCCTGTGCGGTTAGGACTCGGCCAGGCACACAGCTGCAGGATGTGGCGCCAAAACAAAATATCCAGATTAGGTACCATCGGAATCAGAGAGACCTAGCGAAGTTAACCTGTAGTTTGTATGTTGCGGTATCATCAGGATTAATTTCCCAAGTACTTAAGACCCCTTTGCCCCTGCCTCCACAGCAGTTGAATATCAGAGGGGCGGCCACTGGAGGGGCCAGCTGCTTCCAATTCACCGCACCCGGATGGTCCTGTTGGTCGCCACTGGACTCAATTTGCCAATGCAGTTTTGCGGTAAATTACATCCAGTGGAGTGCCCAGAATATGATAGCTCTTGGCTGGGCACAAATAAGTCTAGAGGGTGGGGCTTCCGGATTTTGTCAAGAGGTAAATATACCACGAAAAAATTCCACAAGTCCTTCGCAGGCTCTGATTCCAATGGTTCCTTCTCCTAGCCAGAATTGGGCTCTGCCACCGGGCATTTTTCTAATCTGTGAGGATAAAGCCTGGCAGGGCATCCCAGCCAACATCTCGGGAGGTGCTTGCTATCTTGGTAAATTAGTATTATTTGCTCCATCTGTTTCGGACGTCCACGATTGGACTAATGCCCGGCCTAAAAGGGACATCTCTACACAGGTTCTGAGTCCCAATTGCGATGACAAAGTAACGTTGTATTCCAAGATTAAGGGGATATTTATGAGACTTCTTTTGAATCCTTTGCTGCCATAGCAGCACATGATAATCTCCGTGCCCTGGCCTGTTGGACTCGCAAGGAGCTCAACATTACTTCTAACATCATATCTGACCTTCTGGAAGATCAAGAGGGTCTCCAGCGGGCCATACTCCAAAACTGAGCCGCCATCGACTTCCTGCTCCTCGCCCATGGCTCTGGTTGCGGGGAGTGGGAAGGGATGTGCTGTTTTAATATTACGCAGCACGGTAGCTCGATTCACCGCCAGCTGCAATTATTGCGGGACGAATTTGATAAGATCCAGGTTGACGGTGGATCGATAGATTCTTGGCTCAAGCAAATTGGAGTTGATGGATGGTTAAAGGATTTGCTAAAGGAAGGCTTCCATCTCCTTTTATTTATAATAGTGACCGTGGTGATCCTGGCGTGCGTCTGCCAGGTAGGCAGCCGTGCAGTAGAAAGATCAACCTTTCCAGCTCTCGTCAGGGACGAGGACGTACTGGGCCAGGATCCCATTTGTAGATAGTTCCTTTTGTAAATAGTCGTTGGTTACGTATGTTTGAGTTTGTAATCATTTTTGAATTGTAGAGCCTTCTGTTTTAAGAACGTACACACCATGTAGTATTGTTGCCCTCCGAAGCGGGAGCTTCAGAGCGGATCATATACCCAATATGAGTGATTGTGCCTCCTTATGAATTCAGGTGTAAATGTAACCATTATGTATTCTTCTGCTGCCTGGCTGAATCAGGCTATATTGTAACCACTGCGTGTTGTGTGCCTCCCAGCAATCCTGGGATGACTTGTTACCGTTGCTTGTTATTTGTTATGTTCCTTTTCTATCTTTACCCTTTCCTTTTCCCTTCCTTTTAAAGAAAAAGGGGGGAGATGTAGGGAGTTAGATTTGGGGTTTTAGGCGCTTTTCATATCATTCTTTTATTATGACATCTTCAGTGCAGTAGTGATAATACATGTAAAATAAAATTTTGTAAACATATTGAGAAACCGAAAACCTACTTGACACAGGACTGGATTTAATAAAAATCTTGTCCTTCTTAATACCAAGGATTACTACAAAAGTTATCAAATTTAAAAGAAATTACAGTACAAATGAAAGTTCTTGTATAATGTGTGTCTTACTATGATGACAGACTAAAATGACTACAGAGAGAAAGAGCATGAGGAAACACAATAGCACATTTCAGTGTAAATGTCAAGGAGTGTTTTTCTAAAAATGTCATAGTGATAATTAGATGAAAAGAGCTCCAACCAGCATGTACTATGTGGTCATTGTCAGTATATCAATCAAGGGTATTCAGTTTTATCATCAGTTTGCTGCAAAAATATCTACATTTATCTAGTGTAACACCTCTTGTAAAGGAAATTTATTTAGTTATAAAATAGCAAAATATTAAAAAATGAATTATAGAACCTAAAGTAAATGTGATTTATTTTAACTATAAAATTAAAATATGCTTCTACTTGGAAGCAGAAGACTAGAAGACTGCTAGGTCATCATCATGAGTTGCCTGTTATTGAAGACAGCCATAGGGTATAAACTTTTTTTGCACATTTAGTAATCTTTATCCTAAAAGTGGTTAGATTTTTGCCCTTCGATACTCCTAATAAACAGTTGTCCCAATACTTACTAATTAGAAACATAAATTTATTCATTCTCACGTTATATATATTTTCTTTTGTAAGCTTCATCCTTTAGCTTCAGTAGGTCTTCTCTTTCCTCACATTCTGTTGTCTAAGCAAACAGTAATGACATTCCCTCTCCTCTTCCTTTTGTCAGGCTAAAGACAAGGCCTCTTCTCTTTTTCCTCATATGAGTGATTCTTCTCTTTCATTTTGGCTGTCCTTTCTTATACTTAGCAGTCAATTTTATCTGTACAACATACCTACAGGATTTCACTTCAGCTTTGTGCAGTAATATTCTCATTTGTCCTGAAAATACTTCATGTGTTAAGAATCTTGTTTTTCTTTCCCTGGCTATACTCTCACACAGGAGAGGATCACAAACACCCTACTGAGTAAGTAGCACATCCAGGTTTTAATGGGTAGCTTTCAGTTTATCAGGTAAAAACTCATCAGTACTCAGAACAAGTCTGTACTTTTTCCAATTTTCAAGGTCAACGGAGATTTCCTGTGACTTAATCTGACTCCTCTGCTTTGATGTACTTCTCTCAGTGTCTAACCCAGCAGTCTTCTGGTGTTGAACCTATGCCATTAATATTTATCAAGACATAAAAGAAAGCAAACAAACAAAACTCTTTTGAACGTGACTTTAAAGTCAGACACGATTTACTAAAAGCATGAGTACATGCAGAAGCTCTTTTATGTTTACCTGGCCTGTCACTCCTTGCCACAAGAGAATTTTTGCTTTTCTAAAATAATAAAAACTCTAGGCATGATTTTAAAGAGGACAAACACCTTAACAGGGAGTAGCACATGTAAAAGCTTTTAAAGCTTTTTTTTTTTTTTTTTTTTTTTTTTTTTTTTTTAAGGGCAATTCTAAAAAAAAAAAAAAGAAAAGAAACAAAATAAAGAAAACACACCCTAACATAGAAAACAGTAAAATATACCTATATACACACGTCTTTAAATGATATCGTGCAATGAAGGAAAATTAAAAGAGAAAAGTGGTTAATAAATTACTGCTTATCAATTTTTTGCACAAGAACTGCCTTACACAAACTGATGGTCAAATCACCTCACACATTATGCTGTGAAACTCCTGATTGCTATCAGGCAGCCTGAATAAGCAATCTCTAACATTCCTTGGAAGCTGTGTCACTGTGTAGAAATAAACTTGAGATTTTTTGCATAGAAATGGATAAAAAAGTAATCCATCAGGTTTGAACATGAATGGAAAGAAAACACTCTTTTTTGTCAGTTTATTTAGAATCTTTAGCTACATGCCAAAAAGCTGTACAAGCAGAATGTCCAAATTTTGGAAATACAAAGCAATTATTTTTGGCCTAAGACACAGGAAAGGAAGGATTTAATGAACTGTTAGGCCAAGCTCGCCACCCTGGTATGACCCTTGTGGAGCTGTCTCTGGCCGCCTGGACAGCAGTGGGGAGGGAACCCAACCGCTCAATTGCTCCTGGGTAAAGTCCATTATTTTACTATTCTGTCTTTTAAATGAAAAAAAAGTGTTTTTTTGAGCACTTAGAAAAAAAAATGAAAGAACTGTAAATGCTTACTTGCAGAATATCTGTAGACTGTGGATTAGATGGATTGCGTTTAGCCTTGGAAACAGTCTTTTTTTCCCTCAAAGAGCTGTTTATGTCTTTGATGTGTTTTATCAACTATCTCTCACTGCTTCCTTGTCTTGTACATCTTACTGCAATGTACTTACTCTCCCTAAACACTGCAGAGGGTGTTTTGGTGCATAGTGCTGTGTTCAAAATTACACTGGGGGTAAGTTGGCACTATGACCAGCTCTTACAGTCCTAAATGTACTCCTAGGGCCAGGTTTAAGTCCTGGCACTGTTACATTCTTTTCTGCAACAATAACTGCTGATAATATAATTCTTGGGATCTCTAAACCTATGTTATCTTTGCATTCTCTTCATTTAAAAATATAGCATTACTTCTCCAGGGCTTACATTTTAGAATTTTAGTCACAGATTGATTGCATATATATCCTACATAATGTAACTTTTCTATTTTTCACTTACAGACACATACATCGGAGGTAGTTTTATCCTCTGGTTTTGAAGTGTTCTTCACTATAGCTCTAAGTAACATCTGAAATTCACATTTGTATATTGATACTAACATACCTTTACAAATGCAATGCTGAGATAATAATTTTGTACCTAAAGTGGTATATGAGGTAGCTTACACGAGACTTTTCACATGTTATTGCTCTGCATATCTTGTGATACAATAAGCAGCTTTATGTATCTACAGCTTTGTGCTACAGCCTGAATTCCATTTGCACACCTTTTGTGACAGGGAATGTAGCTTTTCTCAGACTAGACATAATTCTTTAAGAAAATATCTTGCATATAGGATGACTTCTGCTCTTTGGACAATCTCTGCAATCTTATCTATATGCATATACTTAAACGGTGACTGTCATGTGGTTATCAGAAAGTCTAAGCACTGACGCCTCACAGAGCAGTGCTTCAGTGCCATGTAATGAGCATTGCCACACTATGTTCTGCGGTAGCAATTGTCTCCATGGATCATTCAGTGGCGTTTCAGAAAACACATACTGGGCACAAAATATAGTTCTATCCTGAACTTTCTGTAATACTTCTTATCCTGTGGAGGTTACATGATGACTTCAGCTTCTTTTCAGCTTCTTTTAGACTTCAGCATCTTTCAGACTTCAGCTTTTTGACATCTGCCTTGAATTCCTTAAGAATATATCTCACATATATATGTGAATACAGGCGTGAATTCAGTACTTATTCCAACTGTCTGAAGCCTTAACCAGTTCAGTAATAAACTTTAGAGAAGACTTCAGTGACCTTCATTCAAGGCTGCTGGCAGAAATAAGCAAGAGCATCACAGAAAAGAGCATTTCAGAAAATTTTACATATTGGTCCCACTCTCCTTAAAGGGTAAGCAATCCCAAATATTTTATTTTATTCTATTTTATAGGGCTTTTTTAAACCATGTTCTTTGTATTTTTTTTTCTGTAACTTTACTTGTAGTGAAGTGAACACTTCTGCTGGTACTCTTTGTTTTAGACCATGTTGTTCTTTGGTAGAAGGATCTCCTATTTATCAGATAGTGAAATAAGACTGGGGTCCTCTCTTTTAGAGATGCTTTGGTGACTCTAAACTAATGTCATTAATAGTACAGTTCCATATACTAAGAGTTGCTCACACAGATTAATGGAGAGCTGAAGAGCTGCCTGAGTGCTTGCTTTCCTGTGATGCCTACCTCAAAAGCCTGACAGAAAAACAGGAAGTCAGCACTGATGGCACATTCTTCAAATTCACTTCTCCTCTCTCTTTTTTTTTTTTTTTTTTGTCAATTATTCATAGTCTTTTGAAATACAGAATATTTCCAGATCAAGTTTTTCTAAGAGAAAAGTGTTCCAGTGGAAGATTTTCAGACCTTTTTTGATCAGGGTGCTGAAACCATCATCATCTTTGCACAGATTGCAGCCCTACAGGCTACTGTGAGAGTTGTGAAGAAAGTGGACAGCTGATTAGTTATTTTTTTTGCTCCTACCAGTTGCAAAGGTTTCCAGCAGTAAAGGCAGAGATCTGGCAGCTTTTTGTGACCTCGTCCAGTTCTCTGCTCTGCTCTCATGCTCCCTACTGTTTCACACGCTCCTCCTTTATCACCTTGCAAACTACTCAGGGATGGACTCTTCTCTCCTGCTGTAACAGTTGTTTTAAAAAGACTTACATGCCTGTGTACCCTCAATCATCTCTGGAGTTGAATTTTTATGTCTGAATGTACAGTTTTAATGACAAAAAAAAAAAAAAAACCCATCTACTGTTGTCAGATCATTAGTCTGAAGCATCTAATGTTGTCATGCTGTTATATGAAGCAGTATTTATACAGGTCAAGGATTTTTTGGATTTTTTTTTTGGTAGTATTTTGTTCTTTTATAGGCCTTTGTTTTTCAATGATGACCTCCTAGTTTCTCTGTAGAGTTCAATAGAAATGATGGGTTACACGTGATCTTGTAAACTTGACATCTACTTTCTGAAAAAAAAAAAAAAGACGAAGAAAGAAAAAGAACATTTTTTGAGATATCTGTGCTCACAAAGGCATTATGTTTTAGAAGTTTCCAAAAGCATTTGAAATTTGGAGTTCAAATACAGGAAGATGTTATGTTCTTACATTCCTGGCCTGGGAGAATTCAAATGGGAAAAAAAAAAAAAAAAAGATTTTTTTTAATTATGACATTTATATTTCAGACAAATTCTTTCATAAGAAGCAGAGAGAGCTAAGAGTTTATCACATGAAGAGAGGAAAGAAAAAAAAAAGAAAAGTTCCACTATTTTTCTAGAACGGCTTTGGTGAAAGAAGGAATAAAAAGGATATTCAGAATTTGGAGCCTGCATGGGACTTAAAGGAAGCAGAAACTTTAAGAAGCTAGGAAGTCAGCCTGAGCCTTGTAATAAGGGAATACTTAAACATATGTAATTAATCTTGCTGGTGTAAGTGGATGGCAAATAAGTTTTAGGATATTGATAGTTTCAGATGTAACACTGAAAGCTTTTTTCCACTTAGCTCCCTTTATAACTGCCTGCAGTGGAAGTTACCTAGCCATACAGTGATTCACACCTCTGATGAACACCAGAAGAAAACAGACCAGCAAAGAACCAACTTCTCAAAGTTGTCAAATAATAATTTGTCAAATAAGCCATGACACAAAAGTTTCTCCAATTCTTGGAAAAAAAATTGATCAGTTTGAAAACTGAAAACAAACAAACAAAATCAACATCAAAGTAACTTTGACTGGCTGACTAGACCAACTTTGAGAATGTTTGTATTAAAATGTATTAAAACAGATAAAAATATCTAAAATGCACTAAATGCATCGTATGCGTTTTCTTGTTTCATAGAAACAGTAAAATTTGTGATAAGAAACGGGGAGAGAAAAAAAACATTTCTCTAAATCTTTAATAGTGTGTTTTTCAGGTTTTGTTAGTTTGTGTTGTGTGGCTGTTTTGCTTGGTCTAGGCCTTTTTTTTCACTTCCATTACATTGTTTCACAGACTAATAGGTTTCTCATAATACACATCTACATGTTTACTTTATTTCTTTACATGAAACTAAACTATATTTCCTCATTTTTCTAATTTTGGTCCTATAAAGCATGTTTAAGTAATTCTTGCACCTGTTTATTCCTCATTAAGGAAAGCATCACATGACACTAATCTCATCCTGATTATTAAAGGGCTGTAGGGATTTTTTGATTCTAGAGATGGAGGAATTTTTGATTTCTGCCTTCTTTCTGTATTCCCTGATGCCTGTCGAAGGGGTAAACACCAAGGAGTAAACACCAAGAAGAAAAAGAAAAAAAAAGATGCCAGACTTCTCTATTTTCTTTTATGATTTCTCTTGTGTATGTCATAGATATTCTTTTTAATTTATTTTCTTGTTATTTGTGTATACATCAAATGGTCACTTCAATTTTACCTCACCAATTCCTATCTATTTTTTTTGTCCACAGAAGTATTCTTACAGAAAGATGGAGGCACTTGTGCAAGCTGTTTATATTCTATATATTAGAAGATCATTAGAATATAATATAACTCAACAGAAGTCCACATCTTGAATACTCTTTACCTATACTCTTTACCAGAAATAAGATGGTCAAATTAAAAAGCACAACATTCAGGATGATCAAATATTTAGTTCTTGGAAATCGCTAAGTAAACCAAGACTGTTCAGCCTGTCAGAATAAGTGAGAAACTGTTGCTGACCTGTATAAACATGGAGTGAGACATGGATACACTTTGACAGAAAAATTAGTGATAAATTAAATTAAACTCAAAGGTGCTAAGAAAAAAATGTATATATACATATATCTTTGCATGATATAATTATGCTAGAGAAGTCCTCGCTACCAGATGGTATATATGCTGAAATTTTATAGGCATTTTAAAACTGTTCAGAATAATTAATGGGAGAAATATCCATGAAGGACCACATATCCTAAAGCTGCCCTCTCTGAAACAAGAAGTACACTGATCTTGTCAGTTCAAAGATTTTTTTTTTTGAATTTTGTGCAAGTTTATGGAAGAGAGTGAACTTTCAAGAAGTTGATAATAGGTGCACAGTTAAGAGGCGGTACTAAAATCTTGAATTCTATTATTTATGTCTCTCTTGTGTTCTCTAGAGTGTGCTAGCAACCCACACTGATCAAAACCGTTTTCTTTTTGAAAATGTCAGCCGAAATACGGGGTACTATCTGATTTTCCAAAGGATGGAGAGAGAAAGTGTGCCTTTCTCAACTGGCTAAGCAAAAGGCTGTTCATAGGGGATGAATGTCACAGCATCAACAAACCCTCCCAAACTATGTTAAGTAATGAGTGCATCTAAAATTACATCCATGACATTTATTGGACACATTTATTAGAAGTTCTTGGACATGTTATTATTAGAATGAATATGTTAATAAAAAAAGTTTTAAGGAAATAATAATAAAATCTAGTAAATATCATAATCTATTCAGAAGCAATTAATGAATTGTAACTGAGATCACAGGAATAATTCAGCCTACTTCTTGCTTGAATACCAGTCTTTTGTTCTACTGTATTATTCTTCCAAATAAGCTCTTACATATTTACATCCATAAACATCCACAAAAACTTGCAAATGCAGGTATAATTCTTATACTCTCTATCTAATATTATTTGCACAAATTAGAACAATTACATGCTTTTGACAAAATACAGCACCGATGCATGTACAGACTACAAAGACTTTAAAAACTATGTAATTCAGTTTTCCGCATAAAATGTGTCAGCAACAGTGATTTTTTAGACAATCAAAACTCCACATTTGTCTTTCTTTATATCTATTGATATTCAAATCTTTTAAAGTAAAGAGTCAAATTTGATGATGAAATAAATTACTTCAGCAAAAGCAAACACAAAACTTATATGCAGGGGAAAAAATCATACTTTCACAGAGAATACTGATTTACAATGTTAATAACATGAGGAATGCGGTGAGTGCTTAAAATGATTAATTTAATAAAGCAACACTGTCAAAACCCAATGCCCCTCCCCACCCCCCACCCCCCTTTTTTTAAAGTCAAGTAGCTCTGGATTATTTTTATTCTTTAAAAAATTCAAGTGAGAGGCTAGGATAATAATAAGAAAAAAAATTGCATAAATTTACTAACAGGAAAACACAGTGTAATTATCCCAGAGAGCAGATATAAATGCTCTGTAAATATACATATTGTCTGTGTATATAAGGTATACTGAACTGAACAAATATCCTTACAAATGCTGATGATATCACAAGTTCATTTAAATAATAAGAATAATAAAAGAACCTAGAGTTTCCTATAAAGAACAAAATAGTAATAGTTAAAAATGATGTTTCTGGACCAAACTATTGTACCTCAAATGTTGGATATGTGTGTTTGTAGCACCATCTTATTTTAAATTTTCCTTTGAAAATGTACTTTGAATGGGTCTTTTCTAGAGAAAACCTCTGGCAAATGACTGTACCATCATACGAAAATTATTTCCAATTATTTGTGCTGAAATGGAGATTCATGATTGGAATGATTAAGCAGTTTGTTCAGTTCTCCAGCAGAAGGAACCTAGGGATAGAGAGTCTGGGAGGCTTTAGGTAGAACTGAAACAAAGCTGTCTGGAATCATTTTTGTAGTTATGAAAGAGACTAACAGAAACCTCTGCATTTTTTTTACCTAATATTTTTCATGATGATTAATGTTTTTGCCCTTCTTCTTGAAGCAGAGCTCTGCTTTATGAAAAGGCAACGTCTTTTTTTTTTTTCTCTTGTAATATAAAATAATATCTGTAATATAAAATACCAAGATACCAGGACATATGGTCAGACACAATGTTATGAGAATTCTCATTTGTATTTGACCATTTGCATTTCTTGTGAAAAATGTAGTAGACTTTGTAGAAATTCTAATTTGCCCAGCTCACATCACTGCCAGAATACTATTAACTGGTTGTATCTGAAATTACCAGTGCAGTTACTGTATGGTGAAAGGAAGGAGAAGAACCATAGAGTTGATTTTAATTACAAGATTGTATACTATTTCTCCTAGCCATCATAAGTCCTAGACACTTCCTGTGGACAGAGGCTTGACATAAAGCAAAAGCCCTTTCTTTTAGTAAGAAATCAGCATACTTATTTCTGCAAAAGTGTACTGAGCTTTGCTAGATTTACAGGTTAAGTATCTGATTAGAAAAGTTCAAGTAATCTTTAAGGCCGGGAAGTTGATGGTTCATAGTTTTCAAACTACAAGACTACAAGGACCTCTCATGGATATGGTCACTGTTAGGATACCATTTTAAGCAACATATGAATTAATAAATGCATATCTGATCTAAATATAATATATACAATTAAGAAATATTATAAAATAATATATGAGGTGGAAACTGGAATACCTTTAAGGTGATTAAATAACATACACAGAAATCAGGGTTGATATTTCTCTAAAAAAGAGAAAAATCCTGAGTAAATGTAGGAAATGGAGTGAACTTAAGGCTTAGTTTCATTCTTTTAAATATACTGTACCTAAACGTATCCTGGTAGAAGAGCACAGTTAAAAAGATTTTTCATAACAAGCACACACGAATTCTAACACTTTTTCACACATTAAAAATCCATCTTTCAAACCTGTTATTGATCTTGCAGGACACACTGTGCCCAAACTACTTCAGACCTAGGTACAGGCATGTTTGAGAGTATTCCAGGTAAACAGTGTTACTGAAATATTAATAGGAAACTGATTGTATTTCAAAGTTTATTCCCTTTGTATCCAAGTGCAAATACAAATTTTATGTTGTCATTTTTTTAATCTTTCTCTAAATAATATCCATTCTTACTTGTTGCTACAAATTTCTAACTAGTCTTCTCTGTACTTTTCTGGTGGCCTGCATATGATACAATTGAACAAAGAGTGCTCCTGGCACTTCTAACTACAGGCTATTTTGAATGTCATTGAAGGGAAAGGAAATGTCCAAATAGAGAATGACAAAACAGAACAAGAAAGGTAGGCAATTGACCTTGATTACAACTTAGAGTTGTCACTAAGCATTACACAAATCTTTAGGAATTATTTCATAAATTATTTATGATTCTTAAATATTGAATTAGATCTCTTGTGCTGTACTTAAATGAAAATGTTTTTAAATTAATAAGATAATATTGTACTTATTGTGGCCCTAGTATACCCCTGTGTAGGATGAATATGATTCTTTATAGTTGTATTGAATTCCCATATGCTCCCACACTTACGCAGAGTTCCACTCACTCCCCTGCGTTTGTTGTTGTTTTTCTCACTGGAATTGCATTAATGCAATAGTTTGCAGATTTAGGACCTTTATGACTTTCTCTTGGCCTTACCTATCCAAACTATTAGTTTGCATCACTTTACTCCCCTGTATCTGCTAAAATATCAGCCAAAATCAATAATCTGCTTGCTTCAGAAATAATTACATAATTAATATCATATTGCTATCCTGTTTGCCTGCCTGCCTAGACAAGATATTTTTGATGTTGTTCCATTTGAGAGATGAACTTTATTATCAACATAAAAAAAAATTCTATTGCTTCTAAACTTAGAAAATTCCAAACAATATATCCAGTCAACAAAAGGAGCGTTTCATTTAAAATGTGTAATGTTGTACAGTGGTGACCTTTGCCAGGTGAGATTCCAGCTTCTTACCATTTATCGAGATTTTTTCCTTGGGAAGTTGTTAGATGTTCTGGAGTCAGCATATCACATGCACTTTTAATAAGAATGGCCTTACTCAATTAGATTAAAGGCTCAGGCTTTGACAGTGGCTCATATTGATTGCAAGAGTGCAGGAACAGTACAAGTGTGCAGTGACATTCACTCAGCCTTTAGAGATCTTTAGCTGAAGAGCTTCATGACCAAGAGGATCATATCTCTGTTTTTATATTGCTACTGGATGGAGACAGGACCTTATTCTTTGTTCCTTAGTCTCTGATTACAACCTAGACAAGGCTTTTTGTGAAACAACTTTGTCTGGCACTGATTTGAAAATTATTAGCTATAATAAAATCTAAATCAAGTAATTGTCCTTGAACAATATATATGGACTTTTCATTCAGATCTCTAAAATGCCCTTTTCAAGATCAGTACAATAATTTTTGAATAGTTCCTAGTTTTAGATAGGGAAAAAGTGTTCATTTAAGTGTTCTTTCCATAAAGTGTTCATTTAATAAAACTCTTTAATTTAGGTGCTATTGTCACTTCCTGTCATTCTATAGTAGTGTATTTCCTGACCAATGTTATTCAGCAATTTAGAACAAACTACACTCATTTTCCCAAGTTCTTTATTGGGTATAGAAATGTAATTGTTATAAATCTCATTGCAAGTAGCTTCCCTTCTCTTCTAGTGAGAACTAGCTTCATCTTTTAAGGTTTTCCTTGCAGGACAGTGTCTTGTTCCATGGTAAGTGTAGGAGTTTGGATATCCCAAAAATGTATCTGTAATGTACCTGGAGAAATAGATCAAGTTCTCTTCTTCTAATTCATTGTTGAGTTTTGTTCATTGAGTAGTTAGCTTCTAAGTGCATGCAAAAGGTTTGTACCAGGCTTGTTAAAAAATCTTGTTTTAGAGAATAAATTTAATAGAATTGTCAGAGTTATAATTCAAATAAATTACTAAAACTCTGATTTCCAATCTGTCCTTCATCATGAATATTCAATTCCACTGGGGCTTATGACATCCATCCAAAGTATTAGCACTTTCAATCCTTGGTGAAGTTCATCTCTGTTAGAAGATTCCAACTCAGGCAGAGTTTTCCTGGTCTCTTACCTGTTTTAGGAGAATTTTTTTGTTTTAACAACTTTTCCTCTCTTTGACATCTTTCATTATGCAAGAACAGGATTTTCACAGACTATTTCTTCAAAATGAACATTCTGTAGACTGCTAGTCCAAAAAATATATGAATTTTGATTAAGCTGTTTTTGGTCTTTTCTGGGAAACTTTCAGCTGTTGGAAATTTTAATAACATAAAATCAGCAGCACTTTGTAGATGCTTAATTTCTCAATTCTTTTGTCTGACTGAAAAATTTGGTGCACTTCCAACCCTTGTTCTATCATTTTTCAATAGGTGTAGAAACTTGAAGTTTCTCCAATGAATCCTGTGCATAAAACCCAGGCTTCCTCTTATTACCAAAATTCAGAGGGCCAAAAACTATTTTGAAGAAAATAATGATAATAACTCAGCCTAGTGTTGCTGTTTCCTATAGAGAACTAAAATATTGTAAGAATCTTGCTTTCTTAGTTACAAAACTCAAATAATGAAGACTTGCTCCTTACAACTTCAAATCTCTTCCAGTTAACATCTTAACCATAGTCCATTCTTCATTCTTAACCCATGTGCTACTATTTTATTCTTTCTTTTTGTTTCCTTGATTGTCTTTCATTTCACCCTTTCTACACTATATGCTTTCTTTTTTACACAAAGAATGACATAGCCTCCTTGTTCAATCTTGCCTCCGAACAGTGTAACTGTCATCATGATACTCTCACTTCTTTCTAGATTCAACAGTTTCAAGATGTTAGCAGTAGGCTTAACTGCACAGCTGCCTTTAATAATGATAGCCCTGGTTCAGCAGATTCTTTCTATATGTTGAAGAGATGTGATGTAAGGATGGAAATGTAAAATTCATTTCAAAAAACCCACAGTATGATGGTTCGTACAATTGCCAGGAGCATGGCATGAGTTGTGTTGTTTATCTTACTTACTGCTGTTCTTTGGAAAGTAGTCTGCCAACTGACTCAGCAGGTGTTGTGCTGGCCAGTAGCAAATTTTGGACTCCAGCTACATCATTAAAGCAAATCAGAAGTATTGAACAGATATTTTCCATGTAATCAAACAGACAGAAATATTCAGGTATTGCGTGATTCACAGCTGACTTGAACTGTCTGGGCATAATTGGAATGATTTATTTTTCTATTACCATTCTCTGCTGCCTGGTGTCAAAAATACATTTTAAATTGTTTGACAGCAATGACTGTTTAACAGAATAAACTGTAGGATTTTGAATTTTAACTCTGAAGAGTTGGTGATACACTAGGCAAGAAATATCTGGCAGATTCTTTAACAAATGAGTAGTCACAGAATTCTCTCCTACATACTTTCATAAAATCAGAACATGTTCCCACTGTGTATTTTTCAAAACTTATGAGTGATCCAAAATAAGAATCCAAAAAGAGTCCTTTCTTGAGTAAGTGAAATAGGTAAACATCAAAATGTCAGAACAGTTGCCACTTATGTAAATTTTGATATTTATAAGCTAGGCTAGACCTTAGTGAAACAAAGAGACTTTGACCTCCATTCATCATTGAACAGACATAATTTTACTGCAGGATTTCAGCACCAACAGAAGCTGAAAATTCTCTCTTTCCTGGAAGATGGATGGACCTTATTCAATAAGGCAATGCCATGTTTTCTCCCTGCCTTATCAACCCTCTGTACCCACTGTGGGCACCACTTTTTTCATGAGGGACTTCTTATCGCTTTGTATTTGAGATCGCTCTAAATTACCGTTCACCATAGCTTTTTAAGAAGAACAAAAATATATTAAAATACAATATTTTTAGGTCAGTTTTAAGTGCTGTGTAGCAGTAGAGATTCCATCACATATTGCAGAAGTATGTTCATGGATGCATTTCTTTTTAAGAAGAAAAAATATATGTGAAAGCATAATCTAAGAAACAGAAATCCAGTTGTAGTGCACAGATCTGAGCTTTAAAAGATCCGAAGCTGTGAGTGGGGAAAGAAATTGTTTATGGTTTTATTTTCCTCTGCTTAAGGAATGATTTCAGTTTTATCTGAACCACAGATACAGATAATCTGAATAAAGTACCAGTGCCAGTGAAAGAAATTTGGGAGGGCATACCCTTCTCTTTCTCTTTACATAAGTGACTCTTAACAATTTACTAGATTTCTTTGAACAATAATCAGCTTAGTACTTGAAAATCCAAGCTGTGGTCCAGTTCCTTTGTTTCTCAACCAAAATAATGATTCAAGATTTGTGTAAACATTAATGAGGTCAAAAATTATATTCTGTGTGTTACTCCAGTTATACTAACTGTTCGCTGATGAAAACTGCGGAGAAAGGAGTTAAGAAAACAGAAAAAAAATGGACTGTTTCCTTTCCTTGATAAAATGACTGAGTAAAGACAAAAGGGATTAAGATACAGCAGATTTCTTTCATTGAGTTTTTAAGTTTGCATTTTTTTTTCTGCACAAATTACTGATAATATTTAAGAAATTTTCAAGAGATACAGTTAAATATGTGTTTTGATTTGCATCACTTGCAGGCAAGAGTGCTCTTAAAGGTCATAGTTCTTCCTGGAAATTCAATACGAAGTTTCATTCTCAGTTTCCATGCCCTAAATTGGTTCATTTAATTTTTATGCTTTTTATGGGTGGTATTTTAGGAACGTCTTAATAACTTGTTTATGGAAAATGAGTAGTTAGAAGCAGAATTTTCTGATCAAAATAAAATGTCTATGGAGTTGTAAAACTGATTGTTAAATACTACTTTTTATGTAGGAATTCTTGCATTTGCATGCGCACTTGCAGTGGAGATGAATAACACTCTTACATTGCCTTCACTAGTCTCTCCAGATTCCAGGCTTCTTTCTATATAGGTCTTGGTTATTCCTGTGTAAAACATTTTTTTGGGGGAGATTCCAAAATTGTTCCTAAATACTGTTGCTAATGAGAACACTGTTTCTCATCCAACCTATTTAAAATTCTATCAAATAGTAGTAGTTGTGAAGTAGAGATAGACATATACTTGGTACATGAAAAAAAAAAGTCTTACTGTCTTCTTTCTATTGTATAGACCACTGAAAAGGAAGAAAAAGAAAAAAAAAAAACTTGTAGGGAACAGAAGATCCTTACTCTGACTGATACTAATACATATTTTTCATAATCATCTAATTCTTCTGGCTTTCCCACTGCACTTGGCTGCTGTGGTGCAACAGAAGTGATTCTTTTGGTTAGAACAGCTTGTCATATTCTTTGACCATGCCTGATGGAAGGCTAGATACCCAAAATAAGGATCAGCTTATTACAGAAAGAGATGCCCATGTGGAAATACGTACACAATCTCAAACAGTTTCCAGTATATCACGGGCACACTGTGTATCCCAAACTATTTCTCTGTTTAAATCTGTGTGAAATTGGCCATGCAACAATAACCTGCACAAAACAGAGTTGTATAAAAGAAGAGAAATTGGATTTGGAACAGTGTTTATGTAACAGAGATTTCTGTTTTCTCTTGCACTTAACTCACTAAGATGGTATTTTAGTTTACAGATTCATAGAATCATAGAAGGCCTAAGGTTGGAAGGGATCTCTAGAGATCATCTAGTTCAACCCCCCTGCACACCCAGGGACACCTAGAGCACGTGGCACAGGGCTGCATCCAAGCGGGTCTTGAAGATCTCTAGGGAAGGAGACTCCACAACCTCTC
>JAWLRI010000760.1:727476-739218 GCA_034781795.1 Crypturellus tataupa | reverse complement strand
TGGATGGCAGCGCAGCCCTCTGGGGTGTCAGCCACTCCTCCCAGCTTCGTATCATCTGCAAACTTGCTGAGGGAGCAGAAAAATAGATGTCAATATCTAATACTCCATGCAAGCAATTCCTGCGATTACTTTTTAAGAATGCTGGTTACTCCTCTAAGACAAAGATGATTGTCTTTCCCAACCATGGTCCTGTCCCTCTGCTCTCTCCTTCTCTCCCACTCCCCTTGCTGTTCCTGTTTCTCTCTTCTAGAGAGATATTCTTCTCTTTTTCTCCTGCCCTGATTAAATATCCTTACATGCTTATTTATTCTCTGTAGATTTCTCAATATTTTTCCTGAATGTAGTTTATCTTATAGGCCTTTCATAGACTGCTTTGTCCAATTCCTAAGTTTGGTCTGTTCACAGCTTCCTTAAATCATTTAGTTTGCACATAATAGCTATGGCTTCAGACTCAGAGTTACAGTATTATAGACTATATTTTGCTAATTTCAATTGAGACAGAATTTTAAATCATGCTAAATAATTAAGTCTGTATAAGTGGAAATACACATTTATACAAGCATTTCACCAAAACAAGGTATTCTGACTTTTCTCTTCTTCAGTTCAAATACAATCCTTAGCTTTCTCTGCAAATTGTTTGAACTTAAATGTTATGGTTTCCATGGAAACAAGTGACTGTGTGTGAGCATCGCTCAGCAAAATGTACAATGGCCCTAGATAAAATGAAAATCCAATCTACTGAACCACATACTTTAATGGGAAGCATTCCTTATGCTTTCCCAATAAATGATTTTGCAATACAGTTTCTGTTATAGTAAAGGGGAAATTTTTAAGTAATTATGTCAGAGTATCTGTAGTCACAAAGTTTAAATAATATGATTCAAATATGAATTTGACACACTGACTGCCATGTCAGTGTGTCAAATAAGAATAGAGAAGTAATTTAAACATTTTAACCACAAGGAGTTTTTATAACTTCAGAAGCATTGAAAGAATAAAGGAATAGCACTTCTCTGTGATTCATCAAATATTCAGTGCAACAGTTGCTGGCTCCTATAAAGTTGGAGTGACCCTACCCAACTGTCCCTACCCCCGGACTTTGTTTCATCCCAAGTTTTCTGCCTGTTTTGAGCAAGTATCTGTTACCCTGCTCACAAAAGAAACAAGGCAACTTACAGCAGCATAACACACTGGGTATGACCTTGTATTGTTTCGCAATAAAATTCCCATTAAGTCCAGAAGACATGCAAACTGCAGTTACCTCAAACCAGGTGCTTCCTCAGGACATGGCATACTCCAAGTTTGTATTTATTGTGTAATCAGTTTGCATGATAGCTATATCAGAGCATTTTCTTCAAAAATATGCTTCCATAATTTGAAATTCAAAAAAAAAATAGAAATTTCAATGAACTTGCTCTTTAAAGTATTTGTGAATGGTCATAGTTTCTTCAGGTGCTTATCAATACAGTCAAAGCAGTCCAAAATCTATAGAGATACATACGCATATTAGTGTGTTTGTAGAAAAATACATTATTCGGAGATATTGCTTGTTGAATTGTTATTAATGAGGTAGGGGAATGAGGTGCATGTTATATAGTTCTAGCTAAAACTTGTTCTATCACTAAATAAATATTTCAAATACATATATTCAGAGTATCCAAGAAACCAGAAGAAATGCCTGCCAAGAAACCCCAGGAGTTTTATTCAATGTTCAAAGACATAAAGCTGTATAGTGCAGTTAAAGCTAGCAGTGTTCTAGACAGATATTCTCCACTAAATTTAACATTTTTCAAGGATGAAAAATAAATTTAAAAAAATAAATTTAAGCTTTACTAAAAATTAAATCTACCCAAAAGCAAAGAGAGACTTCTGGGACCTCTCTGACACTCATAGCTCTTTTGAAACTGTCCAAGGAAATCCTAAACAGAGCAGAAATCATCTGTTGTGGATGGGAACACATTTCAGCTACGTTAGTCTAAGAAGCATCAAATGGGAGGAATTCAATTCCAGCTTGACCTGTGTCAGCTCTACCAGTACACTTTGCAAGGGACAAAGCTGAAGTTACCCTTTTTGGTTGCATACCATCATACTTATGTTTCATGGAGATATTAAAAACATCAGGCCTGGGCTTGTCTTTTACGTTTTAAAGTCTGTTTCCATTATAATTCCAGTATTCCATCAGAGAAGAAAAATAATTGTGAAACTAGACTTAAGATGCCTACAGATTCCACAGAAGTTAAAAGGTTTGTTCATTATATATGTTGTGTGGGAAAAATGGACTTATACTGTTTAAAGTGTAGATGGAGCTGAAGATTAGAATGAAATGCAGGGAAAGGCAGTTATTTATACAATCTGATACAAGATGCTGAAGCTGTTAAAGGTGTCTGTCTTTAAAAGAAGAAGTGATATATTTGCCACACACCACTTTTTTTTTTTTTTTTTTTTTTTGGAAAAGAGAATAAACTGGAATAACATTCTAAGTCTAAGAATTTCAGAGGAGGAATAAATTTTAATTTTAACACAATTAATTTAATTTCTTTCTAAGTCTACTTCAGCCATTGACTTGATATTGTTGTGCAGCTGTGCTTATATTTTAATTGAAATTAATTTGTATTCTCAGTTTCTCCATGAGTAAAGATCAAACTTGGTGAAGTGGTTATTTTCTGAGTCTGGTTGCATTTTTATTAATCAACGACTTACTCCCTTAGGTGTATTAAATGTGTGTCTTTTTCTTGGAAGATAGAAGGAGGTTATCTTGGTGTATACATAGTTCAAATAGTCTCCTGATGCCTCTCTTGCAGTCAGTTCCCTCTGAGCAAATCTATTTGCTTAAAAGTCTCATTGACAACTCTGAAATCTGTTTTTCTTCTCTTGCTCTCTCTCTCTTTTTATTTTTAATCGATACCGATTAAAATACATAATAATAATATACTATTTAATATTATATATTGTATGTTTATTAATTATGTACCACTGAGTGAAGAGTTTCATAGCATTAATATGCACATGTAGCACCACTCCTTCCTTAAGGAAAAGAATTATGTAGCTTTTCATATCACTGGGATATGGGTTCTGCTAATTGCCTGAGTTCCCTAAAAGATGAAAGATCCCTGTGGCTGCTTGCATATCCCACATAAATCAAGCTCTAGTGACATGAGAGAAGTATTGGCAAATTAAAGTGAAATAACTGATGAAAACTGACTACTTGTAAGTAAGTGGATCTTTCATAGTGATGAGAACAGTTGAGGGTGTGATAAGCATGTATCACTGATGTTCCTTTTATTTATTGACAGTTATGTTGCAATGCAGTGTTTTGTGTTATGTTCAGTTTTGAAGGGTAGCAGATAGGCAGGGAGTCAGCAGGGAGAGGGGAGGATGCTTGTGGCCACGAGAGAGGCTGGTCATAACTACGTAAATTCACTATATATATGCATTAACATTTCTTAGCTGATAGATGATAAAAAGCAATTGAAAAAAAGAGAATCCTTACATCACTGAAGACTCCTTTTTGTCCAGTATTTTTTCTATATTTGTTGTAACTTCAAAAAATATGAATAGTTGACTAAAAGAAGAAGAAAATTGTAAGCAATGGTATTTGGTAAGTAAAGTGTAGATCAGTTATAGAAATTATGAAGTTTAGTTATTCAATTTCTTGTAGCAGCAAAGAAAAACTAAAAGAAATAGAAAAGTGGTTTTCCTGGTATGTATAATATATAATTGCTAATATTGAAATTGACATGGTATCTGGACACACATTTGAAAAAAAAAAAAAAGGATGTTGTCAAATTGGAAGAATTTCATACAGAAATAAAATTATAATCAGAGGGTGGAAATACATCTAACTTGAGAAGATAAAGCAGATAAATCCAATTTATCCAATAGCAAAAATATTTGTTATCTATATGTGCTTTGATGGAGAAAATACTTTTAATTGATTCTTTACTTAGAGAAAGGAATAATCTAGAAGACATATGGCATTTATATCTCATGTATACATCAAAATGTTGGAAATTCTCTTAGGAATCCTTTAATTACAATATATCTGAAACTTAGAGTACTGATGTGACAGAAATGAGAGTGTAAAAGGCATACAAGGATATCTGAGGGAAAAAAAAAAAGAGAGAGAGAGAAGATGTACAGCTATTTAAAAGACAAACATGATCACAGTTTGCTCTGGTGGGCTAATCCACCCTAGAAAAGAAAACAGAGTTTTAATGCCTTTACACACAGTAGCAGTGAGAGTTTTTCTGTAATCCTGTACATCTATCTGATTGAACATGAAAAACAATTTTGAAGTATTGTAAGTGCAGAGAAAAGAATTTAGTGCTATAATCAGATAGACAGAGGGGGTACTAGAAGACCTTGACTTGATTAGCCCGTAACTGAGAGAATACATCATCGTTTTCTGCAGATATATCACAGAATAAAAGCAGTTTGGCAAATTAAGAATCCTTTGGCATTTTCTGAAGCATTGCATTGTATTAAAATAGTAGACATTTTGCAACAACTTCTTCCCTCCAGACTGAAGTTAAAACAAGCGGTAAATAGTTCAAAGTTTGAATTAATTTCAATCTTGTATATGACTTAAACTGTGTTACTATTCCTTAAAAAAAGGCAAGCCCCTGTTATGCAAAAGAGGGAAACTACCAAATGAATGTAGTCACATTGTACACATTCCTACAGATCCTTGGTAACCCTTTGTTTTATAAAACGCTTTCAAAAATGTTGCTTTTTTGATTATATATATTAATTTGCTTCTACAACCGTAAACTAAGGAATGATAGTCTTTAAAAAGAAACATAGAATTTTATTTTTGTGTTCATTAACTTACAGTTCTCATCATCTTCAGAATAATAGAAAAATATTTTCACCTTTCCATATGAAAACTTAATTAATAAATACTTAATGCCCCACACTTGATTTACTCCTGGCAAGAAAGAGAAATGGTGAGGAAAAATGCATGAACTTCAGCACACTAGTATGATTTAAGTATATATTCAAAGAAAGGATATCTTTAGAGTTGAATAGAATATTGTCGCAGCATTATTCCATTTACTTACTCAGATGATTTTTATTGCTTTGAACATATAATAATATTCAAATTTGATAATAAGTCAACTTTTAAAGGAAACTCTCAAGGAGACTTATCAAGAGGCCATCTACCTTTTGAAATATTAATTTGTTATGTAATATTGCTGGGAAAGTAAATGCAAATCTCTCTGGGGTAGTTCTTTGGCATCTTTAAATATCAAGGCATTGATAACAAGGCAGCTATATTGCAGTTTTCAGAATTTGGCCCCTTATGCAATTTAATAATAGAAATCTATCTCTCTGTCATCTCTGTCTAGAGCAGATAATGTTGCTGTTGCTGCTTGCACATGATTTCATTGTGTACAAGTGGCCTCAGTTTATCAGTGCATATCTGTGATCTTTATTGGGGTGTTCTGTGAAAAGGCTAGCACGTATAAGATTTTACCATTGTATCAAAGTGACAGAAATACAGCATTTTCATGTTTGCACTCTCAAGGTAGGATTAAATTGGACCTAAACTATATGCTAGGATGAGAGCAATGACCTTGATACAAACTACATGCCTAATCCCGAATTATGCCTGCAATAGCTCTGCATAAATTGAGTTATTTAGAGGCGCAGCTCAATTTAAGGAATTACATTCAGCACTTTACTGTATGTTCACAGATGTAAACTGATTATTATAAAAATGATTTTTGGATTTATATTGGTGACATAGGCAAAGAATATTCAAAAGTTAGTTGCATATAGAAGACTATATTTTACAAGGTGATGATATACAAACTGATAAACTAACATACGCAAAGAGGACTAAAATACTTTGCCAGGCTTTTTAAATTGAGTAAACAAAGACTTGAAGATCACACTCTTTCCTGGTCTTTCCTAGTCTCTCCTTTCTGTGTTCCTGTCCAACAATCTATGGGAACAGTCTGAAAATGTTTGTCTTCAGTTGTTATGACTATCAGTGCAAAATTGCCTTGTCTTGACGAAAATAACTGCTTCTTCTCTTTCAAAGAAGCCAAGTAATAAACACTCCTTCTGTCCTTCCAGTATCTAGTGACAAAGAGAGCAAACTAAAGAACAAGAGCCTGTGACTTAACCTAAGAAAACAAGGTTTTCTTTTATAACTTGAATTAGTCTTCCTACATGTGCATTGTATAGGGGCTTTTTGATAATTAGTTTTCTAGTTCCTTGACTGAAAAAATAAACAGGAGAAAGGCATTTAGGTAGTGCAAAAAACAAGTGTCAGGATAAATGGAATAAAATGTTCTAATAGCCCAGTCTGGCTAAATTCAGCTTTACAGTCATTTGAAACTTAAAAAGTATACACACACAGATTTGTCAAATTACTAAGTATTAGTATAAAAGAGCTACTATAGCATAGGAAAACAAAATCAAAAGGAATAAGGCACAGAATGAAGTACGATAAGAAAAGATACACATAAATTAGGAAACAAAAAAGGAATGCATTTGCCAGGTCTTCAGTGAGAGTGGAAGGCTGATGATAGATGATGACAGGAAAGATAAGGTTTTTTTGAAGCTGTTCTTGCTTCTGTTTACAATAACACAAGCAGCTGTGATCAGTATCTTAGTGCAAATAAGGGTATATATATATGCAGAAGCTAAATGAACAGTATGTTTAGATTTGTTAAATTCTCTTAGATTAAGTGGATCTATAGAAATCAATATAAACTGGTTAAGGAATTGTGTATCTTTGAGTATTTAAAGAGAAATCTTTTAGAACTTGGGAAAGAAGGGAAAATATGCAGCAAATTAGAAAACTACAAATGCAGGTGATATATATATAAAGAAAACAAAAGAGAAAGAGTGAGAAACAAAGGTGACTAAGAATTTCACACAAGTCAGCCTAGCTTCAGTATACAGAAATATTGAGAAAATAAAACAAATCCTGGAACAAAAAAGTAAACCTTTTATTTTTTGGTAGGAAAAGACTAGCAGTCAACATAAATCTGTCAAGAACAAAACAAATCAAACCAATCTAATGACTTTTTCTGACAGGATAAAAATCTTTGCAGATAAAAGTAGCAAGTGTCATATGCCTTAACTACAGGATAAGGCAGTAGAATGCCTCTAACATTTTCATAAGCAAATTAGGCAAACATGATGAAAACACAGTTGAAGGGTGCACAGGTAGATAACATTGTTAAACAAGTCATGATCAAACTGGAAGGCTTCATCAAGCGGGACAAACAAGGAATCTGTCCTGAGTGTCCTATGAGACAATATTGTAACTAATGATTTGGACAACAGATGAGAAAAACATTAACCAGCCTGTAAAGAATATGAAAAAGCATGGGGCCTACAAGCACATTAAATACTTTGGAAACAGTCTCGTGGAGAGTAACAAGAATATTGAAATATTTGTGAAAGTGATGAAATACTTGGAATTGTTTAGCAGAAAGAAAACTGAGAGGATGACTCAGAGGATAGTAATTATCAGGTGTATAAAAGGCAGTCACTAGGTAGAAAACAAACTGCTGTTTATAGGAGTAGGGAATATGGTAAAAGTAATGGTCACATCCAAGCACATACATGTCAAATGATTCTGTAGATATCTGTAGTTATAGAGATCCAAGGCCAGAAGTAACACCCCTGTAGTATTCTGACAGAAAAACGTGTAGCATCGCATCAACAAATTGATTTTGGGTTTGTAACCATCCAATTCATTGGGTTTGTAACCATCAGCTAGACCAGGAAAGAATGGCACCAAGTTGAGATATTGGTCTCATCTATCAAATATTTTTATTTGTTATTTTATTCTTTTAGGGTTCTCTTAACTGATTACAAATACAGTATTAACTGCATAGCAGGGGAATTACTCATAAAGAGTGTTGTGTTTTCGAGGTCTATGATATTTACAGTCATTCTGGAAGCAATTTATATACACACTGCCACAAACTTCGGAGTAGCTAGCTATTTACAATATACTTTAATGTGCAGGTTTAGTCATCTTGATGGGTAAGCAAATGTCAGGAATCCTTGTTCTTTCTGCTAGATTTCACTAATGTAGGAACAGTCAATCAGCACCATTCAGTTAATTCCTAGTCCAACATTCTGTTTACAATGGAGCTCTTGTGATGTTGTCTGTCAGTTCTCATTACCTTTTGATCAGTAGCTCTGCAGGACTGGCACTGCCAGAAGCAGTTGACTTTGACAATAGAAGTGTATTTAATAGAGCTCACTTATGCGTAAGTTAGCCATTTCACAGTAGACACAATAAATTATGTTAACTTTTAGAGACAATTAAAAATAGGCAACCTCTAGGGTTTCATGTTTTAAGCTAGATTTGAGCAAATATAAGCAACTTCTAGGGCAATGTCTGAAATATGGCTTCATAAAAATCTTAAATACGATCAAATATGAAGTTCTGAAATAGAAAGCAGTCTCATGGTTTAAAAATATGACATGCAACCTTTTTTTGGAACATCTTAAGATCTCGAACTACCCCAAAATATAAATTCTGTTTTTTCCTTGAATACACTGTACCTGTAAGTGTTCTTTGAATTTGCATTGCAATTTCTTCATAAAACACTACACTGTGTTATATGCATAACCTGATATTGCATTATTGTCATTATTGTGAAGAACCTACAAGAATACTGCAACCAAAAACAATGCTCTAGGAGATGAGGAGGGTAAGGGTTGCTGTAAGCACACTGCTGCTAGTGTGTGTCATACAGCCTTTACAGGCTGGAGAAGTGGACAGAAAGGAACCTCATGAAGTTCAATAAAACCAAGTGTAGGGTCATTCACTTGGGAGGAATAATCTCATGCCCCAATACATGCTAGGGATCAATTTTCAGGAAAGCAGCTCTGCAGAGAAAGATCTGAGTGTCCTGACGGATAGTTTGACCACTTGCCAACTACGTGTTCTTGAGGCAAGTCAGTGGTAGCGTGAGCTGCATTAGATAGAATGTTGCCAGCAGGTCGAGGGAGGTCATCCTTCCCCTCTGTCTGTCCTGGTGAAACAGGAGAGCAGTGTCCCGTGCTGGGTTCCTCATCACAAGAAAGACATGAAGCTACTGGAGTAAGTCCAGGAAAGGTCCATTAAGAAGTTTAAGGGACTGGAACATCTCAAATGAGGAGAGGTTGAGAGATCTGGGATTGTTTAGCATGTAGAAGAGAAGGCTCAAGAGGGATCTTCCCAATGTTTTTTTAAAGGGAAGCGTGTAAAGAAGATAGTACCAAACTTTTCAGTGGCACGCAGCCATACATAGCAAGAGAAGCAGTGGGCACAAGCTGAAACACAGAAAATTCTGTCTGAAGCTAAAGAAACATTTCTTACCTGTGAATGTGACTGAGTAATGAAACAGGTTGCCCAGGGTGGTTGTGGAGCCCCTGTCCTTGGAGACACTCAAAATCTGACAGGATAATGACCTGGGCAAGCTGCTGTAGCCAGCCATGCTTGAGTAGGGGGATTGGACTATATGTTCTTTAAAGGTCCCTTCCAACCTCAGTCATTCTTTGATTTTGTGATTCTATGTCTTAGACATGGGAAAATCCTAAAAAGTTTTTGAAAACTAGGATCAAAATTATTCCCTTTTATGGAATTACTTGTTTAATTTTCAAGAGATCTATCTGCATATATATTTTTGTCAAGCTTAATTTTCATCTGAATTTTTGTCTTGGTCTACAAGTCATTTTCTTTTACCTTCTTTATCTCAAATACATTCTAGATAAATAATAAAATACTGAGAATTGTTGCCCTTGTTCAAAGAAAAATTAACTCATAGAGAACTTTTCTGAAATGTGGCCATAGTATGGTCCATTATTCCCTAATATACCTTTCAGATTTTGAATAAAATTCATTATTAATTGTCTAAGTTATGCAAGCTAAAAATATTCTTTATTTAACAATGTTTTTCTGAAAGAAATCTTGTCTTTAAAAAACTGTAAATTTCCCATGTGTTACTTTTAGACAGACTAACAAGGCACCATTTTATATACTGTGTTTGTGTCACTGACTGTATTCATACAAGTATTTTTTTACAGGATTTGAGCTCAAATGTTAGTGAATAACATAGATAGGTAAATGATGCAGAGATGCAGGAGACCAGAATATGTGTGAGAACTGATGTGGAGATAAAAACCAAAATGAAGCATAGAGTGTGGTTAGATATTCTGTAAGGCTGTCTAAGAAATTTATATTTATTGTTTTATTTAGTGTTTTTTTTTTCTTTCTCTCTGGTCTTATTCTTCTTGCATTCTAACAAGCAGCAAGGTTTCTATCTTAAAAAATTCAGCATTTGCTACTGTAAGATAAACTCGGTGTAGAGATTATCTTTTTTATTTTTTTTAATAGAAAAGCACACGTGAAATAAGACTGTGCTTTTTCAGGAATATTTGCTTTTCTGAATGAGATTCAATACTCTGTTTTGGTTTATAGAGCTCATACGCTGTGTGGTAGAGGGTTCCTTGCAGCTGTTTGGTAGACATCACTGTAATAGCATGCCAGTTTAATATTAGAGACTATCAAGTATAAGGAATCCATCCCCAAACCATTAAATCCCTAAAAAAGGAAACAAGAAAAAAATCAATTTATCAGAGTTAAGGAAGTCAGTGTAAAGTAGCCAATGCAAAGTTGACTGTGATCCCTCATATGCTGATGAGCATGAGTGAGTTGTGAACATCTTCTGTTTTGATCCCAGACTGCCTTTGATCTTGCATAAACTTTTAAATTTATATTCCAGTCAAGGTATGAGTCCTAAAAAGCAGAACAAATCACAGTGTCTTCTGCATACAGCATCAAAAAAAATCTTCCTATCATACCTGAAATGTTTTAAAAATAATTTTTAAATTTATTTCTAATCAAGAGGACTCTTCATTCTTCTAACAAATTTAGATTGTAGCTTAAAATTTATAGGAGGAAAGGGATCTTGGGGACACAACAGAAAAAGTAATGATGTGGATGAGACTGTAAAAATCCAACTCTAGAAAAGCTTGAAATATTTGCATCCTTGCTATATTTATACCAAGGACAATGTGAAACTCATGCTGCTTAACCCTACTTTGCTTATCTTGCCATACATACTCAAGTGAAATGTAATACACTCCTTGGGCTGGCTTTCGAATAACCTGGGGCTGCCAAAACAGAAACACTTAGAATAGCAGTTTATTTTACAGACACATTTTGAACACAATGGTAAAGTAAGTACTTTGAGACATGTTGTTATGATTTTAAAGTTTTGTTTTTCTAAGAAAAGCATTTAATGTAAATCAAGAATTATCATAAGGACCAAAACTGTTGATCACATATGAATAAATCATTAAAGGAATAATTGGATTATATCAGATTACTATGTTAAATTTCTGATATCTCATAGTGTTTTCTTAAATTTCTAATGCATTGAACTCAAGTTCATTCTGGGTGACTGTTCCCTCTCCATTTTGGGAAAGAATGCAGATTTCATAGAATCATAGAATTATAGAATGTCTAAGGTTGGAAGGGACCTCTAGAGATCATCTAGTCCAACCCCCCTGCACACCCAGGGACACCTAGAGCACGTGGCACAGGGCTGCATCCAAGCCGGTCTTGAAGATCTCCAGGGGAGGAGACTCCACAACCTCTCTGGGCAGCCTATTCCAGTGCTCTGTCATCCTCACTGTCAGAAAATTTTTCCTCAAGTTCCTGTGGAACTTTTGATGTTTAAGTTTGTGGCCATTTCCTCTTGTTCTGTCACTGGCCACTAC
>JAWLRI010000760.1:689485-727176 GCA_034781795.1 Crypturellus tataupa | reverse complement strand
CCCCTCTCAGCCTTCTCTTCTCCAGACTGAACAGGCCCAGCTCCCTCAACCTCTCCTCATAGGGCAGATGTTCCAGGCCCGGATGTTCCAGATTTCTTTTTTATGGCTTATGTTATGAACAACATTCCTGAATATTTGCCACTTAAGGCTATATAAATTATTGGAAAATTCATTCAACTCTAATAATCTCTTATATTCCATATAAAGTCTAACATATCCCAAGTAAAATAAAATTCACTTAAGGGTTTCTGTTCCTCTATAAGGTAAATAGATGCTTCTTTAAGTTATTTTCTACTTTCATTTTCAAATTTTAAAAATTTCATATTTTACATATGTCTCTATAATTTATATTTTTTTAAAAAAGAGATTTACATCTCAAAACACAATTACAAAAAGCTTATTTAGACATACGATGACTTAAGATGAGAACATAATTTAAATTTAAATAAATATTAATTGTATGATCAGTAATCATCAATAAGATATATTGCTATTTTAGAATATTAGATACATGCAAAATATGACAAAATGAAATATTAGTTTAATTAAGGAAATCATCACAAACCTTCTTTATACTTTTCTTTAGTATTTTATAGCAAAGAAAATCTGATAGCTATCACATTGCTATCACATTGCTATCTTTGCTATCACGTTGAAATACTATTTAAATGTTATAGCATTCCTAGGAAAATCACTGAATATAAAACTTAAAGAGATGTGTTGAAATATGAATTCTTGTCATTTAGAGATACTCCCAGGGAACCTCTTCATTTAAATCTGAGCTCAGTTCAACTGGATTTGAGGTTCAAAATGATTAATGTAACTTGACAAAACCTTAGGCAATCTCAAAACTAGAGTAAGTTCTTTAAAAATGTTCAGTCAAGACTATCAAGCCTCTTGGCAGATTGCTTGAACGATTTTAAGCCTTTCCAAAAGTTTGCACTTGTTTATGAAATTTCATAGCTAATAAAATTCAAATTTAATATGTTCTTTGCTTAAGATTCATTAGTTGGTTTATTATAATAATGATTTTTTTCTATTTATTTCACTCAAATGAACCTTTCATATACTTTTCTTTTTGTCTTTCTTTTTCTTAAACATTTTTCTCTTTGTTTTCATAAACCTTTTAGTAGCCCCGTATGGCCAACAAAAAAAAGAGATGTTTTGGGTTTCAGACAGAACATGTATACACATTCGTATAAACATGTGTATACATGTTTTATTTTACTTTCATATGATGGACAATTAGTTGCCTACATAAAAAACAGGCAAAAAGATCTCACTTAAAGTACTCTTAGTGCATGTTGATGCCAATACGCAAGAATTTAATTCATCTACTATTGCCTATTATCTATCAGTCTAGATTCCTACTATTTTGAAAATTCCCAGACTGTATATCTGGATGATTCATGATAACAAAGAGAAAAGAAAAACCTATATTTTATAAGCAGTTTGTTAAGCTTTCAAACACAGACAAATATAACACCATATATTTTGTACCATACATGCAAAAAAAACCCAATTCTTTCACTAGTAGTTGAATGTCATATACAGACCCTGTCTCTAGCTCTGTTTCCTGTTCTGAGGATTTTATTGCATATGTCTTTTGCAACAAATAAGTTTTTGGTGTCCTGTCTGATATTTTAGTGATTAGCACAGAAGGAAGAATTTCAAATATTTTTGAATATGCTGATTTCACTGAAATAGAATCTTAATGAAATATCATTCTTATCAGAAATGTAGCAAGAAATGCTTATACATTTAAAATATATAAAACCCTGAGCTGCATACAGTTGTTTGGTTGTATAATCAGCTACAGGACTGCTGATGCATTCGTGCTTGGTTAACCCAGGTGAGCAAACAATTACTTTTAACAGTCTGAAACTGTTTGGAAAAGAAAAATCATGTCCATTTGTGACAAGAAGTCACTTAGAAACACTAACTGAGAGAGTCAAATAGAGTCTGCCAACAGACTGCCAACCATCAAGATTAGCTAAAGTTTAATGACAAAGACCTGGACCCAATTTGTGAGCCATATCCTGGGGTCAAAAACATTTCCCTTACAGAACAGAGCTACATGTTCACAGGCAATATTCTCTCATCTCTGGTACTGTTTCTGTACAAAAATGTTTTCTCTATACAGTAGTATAGAAGCCTAAATGTTTCAGGGTGTTTGGAAAAATAAAGATAAGAGAGATTCTTAAGTACTGTAAAACGAGCAACCCTGAAGAGAGTCTATTGGAAAATGACAAGCTATTTAAGCTATCTTTATACATATATGTATGCCCACATTTTTCTAATCTGCTTTTAATGTTGATCCAATCATTTCAGACAAGAGTTTTCTCTGTTTCAAAGTCTGTCTTCAATAGAGAACAACAGAAGGTGCCTAGAGAATAGGGCAAGAGTGAGCTGATTTCTTGTTGCCCTGAAATACTTTTGCAGCCCTAGTGCTTGGTACCTCAGAGACATCCAAACCAAAAGAGTTGTCTATTGTGTTTAATAGCTTCCAATTATACATGACATCCATGCAGCCCTTGACAAAGGGTTGATCCTTCAAGTGTCTAGGGCAGCATATATGGTCTTGTCACTTCCTCACTATATTCACTTGTCAGCAGTAGCATTACATTTTAGCATTCATGAAATGTCCTAAGACTGTTATACCTTCTTCTCATGTCTGTCCTATAATAGTTTCCCTGCTTCTCATACACTTACATTAACACAGCTATAGTTTGATAATTCCTTCTGTTCAAATGACTTATGAGTATCTTTAATTTTAATACATTTGTATAATTTGTGTTAAGCCCTTGAGATGCTCCTTGACTGTACCACAGATACTGGTACTTTTGTCAGTTTGAGACTTTTATCCCAACCCTTTTCATGAGGTTTGTTATTCCATAGAGACCCTTCCTTGGTATTCATGCTTTGAAAACTACATCTATTTTAACTATCTGCTGAACTTCTGGTTCACAAACTGTGTGCTACAATAGCGCTTCCATCAAAATGGAAAGAGTGAAGAAGAATATATGGCTTTTTAGTTCGACTAAAAGTTCTATCAGAACTTTTTGTTTTCTGTCTTTTGTTGCTTCAGAGTTTTAACTCACTACTTTTTCAAACTTGCAAAAGAACACAGTGGAAAAGGCTGAAATTCCAAGATAGAAAAAAATAGTGCTTCCATCATTTTTAAATCTGTCTAATCTGTTGGATTTCAGATTATGTACTTCAGTAAAAAGTGTTGGTAGAACTGTCTGTGATTTGTTAAGAGCAGAGGTAAATTTGTCATTTATTCTTATCTATTCATTTGTCTTGTATTTTTTTGCTCCTTCCTGCTGGAAGTATAAAACAACCGCGAAGAAAAACCATTAAAGATTTGCTTGAAAAGATCAATTGCTCTTTGATACGCTCACTTCATTTATTAACTTGGAAGTTTGTAGTTTTATCAGTTGTTCAGCGTATGCATAAAGTTAAGATAATCGAAAGGAAAACAACAAACAAAACCTCATAGAAGTATCACATTTTTTTCATTTATTACACAAATGGTAAACAAACAAACAAACAAAGAAACCTAGCAACTTTTTACAGTGACAGAACACATGGCAGATTAATGTTTGTTATTTGAATCTACATTTTAGTTCATTTTGCTTCAGGACATAAGTTAATAGGATATTGATGGTGTTTGAACTCAGAAGTATGTGATCTGTAAACAAAACTGGGTAAATTCTGATAGGTCATTGTGCCACCTGATCTTTCTACCCTCAAAATATGTTTCCTGAGAAGTATTATCAAAAATAGAACTATCTACGAATGTCACATGGACTACTAGCTTTTACTCCTTATCAGAAAGGCTTTTTAACTTTCTCTTTATAGAAAATTCAACTTTCTCTTTATAGAAACTATACCTTTGGTCCTGAAAGAATTTAAGTATATATATATGATATTTACTCTGCAGCTTTTGTAAGATTTGGAGCTTTTCCTCTGTTTTCTGTTTTCTCAAGGGATCTTTTCATTAGGATAATGTTGCCAGTCAGTCAACCAGAGTCAGTTTGAACAAACTAGTTGGTTATTCAACTCCAATCTTTTTTTTAGCAAGGAATGTTACCAAGCAGAAAACAAACAAACAAACAAACAAAAAAGCTTACATAATACAAAGTGCTATTTTTGTCAATAAAAGTCAAATTCCAGAGACTGGAATAAAGTAAGATCATTACAGAATGTATTATTCACCTTCTTGCATAGCCTAAGTAGGATAAATGGACTACTAGATGTGTAAAGCTACTTATACTTACTTACTTACTAGATTTCTTTTTCACTGTGTTGAAAACAAGGAAATAAAATTAGCAATGTCTCTTCAATGGGTAAGCTTACAGTGTGAGTCACTATGTCAGATGAAACAGAATATGAAGATTTGATTTGTGAAATAATAATTATTTTCTTCTTTCAAACATAATCATCTTTTAATGAGGATATTGAAAGCAAATATACTAGTGTTTAGTATACTACTCCCAAATATGAAACCAAATATACTAGTGAAAATAACACTTTTTTCCAAGACAGTGAGAAGCATTTAGAAAACTAGCATTAGCTGTGCATTAGCTTCTGTAAGAAAATACCTATACTAAATTCTTCAGATAGAGGTAGAATCATGTCCTAGCTTTATGTATGCTTCTGTTACTCTTCTATACATTCTTTCTTTTTCATAGTTGTCATTCTCCCTCTTAAAAATTATTTACAAAAAATAAATATTCTGTCAATAAGTTTTTCCATTGTTTCAGACATTTACAGTCATAATACTATTTTAATAAGTCTTTGCTGACCTCAGATATTTAATTATAGAACTACACTTATTGTTATATCTCTTAGAAATGAAATATAAATGCTATTTTATAGCTTTTACAGGAGTATATAAGCTGTCCTGTTTTACTGAATGTTTGTTCTCATGCTTATGTTCCACTGATTTTACCAAAACTCAGACGTGCCTTTATCACCTTTGTTAACTGAATGGATCAAACTCATGTACCTTTATCACCCATATAATGCAAAAATAAAATAATGTATAACCTATATGTCTTGCCTTCCTGTGAAAGATTATATTTACCATCGGTTTCTATATTTATTTTATACTCTTTAGAGGACACTCTGTGCAAAACAAAATCAAAAGAGAGATTAAATAAAAGAGTGAAAAAAGGGTTGTGCATGACTGGGGCTCTGTGGCATAGCTCCATCTTCCCACTGCAACAAATTATCAAACTTCAACAAAGAATAATGTTTTGGAAAAGATTTGCTATGCCTCATAATGGACCTATTTCTCCATCCTAAGACACTGGCTAGCTACTTAATTGTCACAGAAGGTGAATACATTTTGGTTAACATTGTTTCTTATATTTTAATATGCAAATAAAGCATTAAAACTATATACTTAAGGTTTTGAATAGATTTTCAAAATGTCTAGGTTCTTCAAGGATTCTTGAACTGCAGAGAGAAAAAAAAAGCAGATTTCAGTTATTCCTCCTTTGTTTTTTTAAAAAGTAGCTTTTGGTGGTAAAGCTAAAGCATGTAGTTCACATTTTAATTAGGTTGCACAAAAAGCACAAAGAAAAGTTGCCTGTCTCCATTTGTTTAAAAAAATTTCTCCGTTTGTTTAAAAAAATAAATACAAGATTTCTTTCATTGAAAATCTAAAACAAGACACAGACATAAATAATAATACTTTTAAAATGCTTCTTTTTCTAAAAATGAATTCATCTTAAATTGTTTTTGTATTATCTTAACATTGGCACAAATCTCAAATTTAATCTCATGTTGCGCCTCTCTATTTCCTAATACAATCAAGTCCTTCAGTATAAATCCAAAGAAATTCTGATATCAGTGAAATTCTTTACTTTTAGTTAATCATAATATGCCCAAAATCATAGTTACTTTCATTTATTTTAACAATGATTTCTGAACAGTATATCTATTGTAATCTGCAGTACACTTGCTTATTTTTAATTTACACAAATATTAAATTTCATTTCTTGAATCAAGCAGTTTACAAATAGTTTTACTTTTTAATTCATTAATTTGGGAGCTGGTATTCTACTCTGAAACAGATCAGAGCAAAAGGCTAGTGATATACATGGGGCAGATTTTGCCTAGAATTCAAAGGACAATCAAGAATAAACCCACAGTGCTGATTGATAGGTTGTGTAGATTTGGTTAAGTCCAAGGGTTAGCTTCTCAGGAAACTCTGTTTGCAAGGAACACTGACTGTTATTATTTGTGTATTGCAATCAGATAGCTGACCTTTGTAGATATCCTCTAGCCTCTTTCACTCAAATGAATTGGGAAGTTTGGTTGCAGATCTCAAAAAGCTTCAGAGGATAAAATTGCACAGTAAAATATTAAGCTCAACTTAATTAAGTACATCAATGATCAGGCTTTTGGTGAAAAGCAGTAGAGGTAGTTTTGCTAATTTTTCTCACGCACACAAAATGTCAAAGATCTGGGAAGCAATTCAGAGGAGGATTTATTAGGGGGAAAATGAAAAACATTAAAGGATTTGGTGGAGAAAAGAATTAAGAAGAAAAGAAGTTATTGTAGGCTTCCTGGCAGACTTATTAATTTTGGGTTTGTGTATTGTAAATTTAATTAGCTTAATCTCATTTGAAGTGTAACATTTTACGAGAGAAAAATATCCTAGTGATTCATCTTGAAAGAGGGAAGGCAGAAGGAATGAAGCTAAAATATATTGCAAAATGTTAAGTGACTTACGTTCACTGCTTTTCAGTGGACTAAATAATAAGATTAGTATTTAATTAAAGCACATTAAGAAATAACTGGCTTCCTGGCATTTCATGACCGTGTCTACATTCAATGAAATTGATCACTTATTTATTTGTTTTTGCTAATTGAAAAGACAGAGTAAAATCCAGTCTCTGCTACATCTATTTTAAAATAACTAATTCTTAGCAAGACATTTCATTGACTGGACATTCCTTCGCTCACACTAGTGATCACTGATCACCAAATTATTTATTACTTCTCACCTTGCTGAGTGCAATGTGTGCCAACAGATTCTTATTTCACTTTCTGTTCTCAATATAGAGTAACAATTGCTTGGAATTTTTTTGCTTGTTTTTGTTGTTGGTGGTGGGATTTTTAAAAATTTTTTGAAAGAAGAGGAAGAATGTCAATGTACATGCATACATGATTATTTACTTGCATTTAATTTTCATTCTGATATAATTAATTTTAAAGATAGGAGTGTGTGTACTTCACAGACCTATCTACAACAAATTTTGTTTTTCCTAAGAAAATTTTAATATATAGACCATCAAAGAAAAAGGAAAGTCAAAGCCTTAAGCTATCACTACCTCTATGAAAATGAGAGAAGTAAAATTTCACAAAATTAAATCTCAAACTTATCAGTTACAAATGTGCAAAAATTGCACTCCTACAGACAAGAGACTTGTTTTAGAAAAATCATTTTTAAAGCTAAACTACCACATTCTTTCTTTATATTTTTTAATTGGTTCCCTGGAATCATGACACCCAGACTTTTTTAGGGAAAGTTAATATTTGTGCCTAGCCTTCTATGATACAGACCAGATTTGTTAAATGAGACTGAGCAACTGAGCACATAATATTAGTGCTCAATAATAATAGCTTAACAGCTACAGTTCCTAAAACAACATTTTTTTAAAAGGAAGAGAAAGTTAGAAGTGGTTTTCATTTACCTCTGCTGAAAAAGTATTATTACTTTAGAGATATGTTAACAAATATATTACTTCTCTAGTCCTTTCACATTTCAGAATCTGGTTACTAATTTTCACTTTCTAGTATTTTTAATTCACTTTTATATTTAAAGAATATGCGCATTCAGGCTATATCATATGAAGAACCTTGGCATACCATTGGCAAAGCTCAGACTATATGTTCAGTGGTTGCACATAGTGTTATAAAGCTAAGAAAAAAAGCACACCTTTCACTGGAGATGGATTTTTGGATTAATTAATCACTATGAATCATTGGAAGAGAGCGTATCTCGTTAGTTAGTCAGATGCTAATCAGTGGCTCATTAGCTTTAAAAATACCAACCTGGTTGAGCTATCATTATTCTGCACGGTAGACTAATGAGTCACATTAGAGAGAATGCTACATGGCACACAGAAGAATTGTTTCTGCCCATTACCCAAAATACATGTACAAAATCTTACAGGAAAATCAGTGGTAAAGACAATCAGAGAATCAGAGAAAAAAGCATTGTAATTGACCTCAATTTTCCATACCTTATTTTGCTGCTAAGTGCTATTTAAACCTGGTTCTACATGCTTGTACAACATTCTATATGTTGTACAGCATGTACCCAGTTGTACCCAGTTGTACATGCTATGCTCTGGTGTGTCCCAAAAAAGGTGTTGAGGATACCTCAGAAGGAAAGATTGACGTCTTTGATATTTCCAGGAGAAATTATTTACCCATTCCCAAAGGTGTTATATATTATATATGGATGAATAGAATAAATTGCAAATGCAATAGAAATATATCCTTATCATATGATAACTATTTAAAAATCTATGTTACATCAAAGAATATTTTTAAAGGGTGAATAGTATCTTCAATGCTAATTAATTCTCCTGTAATTAATACGGCCACATTAGTATATCTTCATTCAAGCTGCCTTTTAAGTGCTCCAAAAGAAATGCACAATTTTATGATGAAACAGTGCTAAAATACATTCACTTCTCCAGATGTTTACAGATATCTAAGTGCATTAAATTAGAAGAGCACAAGCAGAGTTAAGTAGGAGGACAGTATTTTTAAAAGGTACAAAAGCTTCAGTATACTCAGTCAAATGCAGTAGATGGATAGAATTTTCTGAAAGATAATTACACTAAGAATAAGTATCAGCATAAGAGCAACAAGACTTCTTTAGTTTCTCAAAACAGAGCATCATGTTGATTTTAATTGAACAAACATATAAAAAAATAGAGGTCTAAATTCAAGAGGATTTTCAGGGACAAAGAAGTAGCTAAATGTCTAGCTATGTTCAGCTAATTTGCAGATTTATCAAGTATTGAACTAAGGAGGAGGTTTGCAGTTCCTCATGTTCCCTCACATGACACCTGAAACTAAAAGGAGCCTAGAGCACAGCATTTGCAACAGAGAAAAATAAAGCAATCAGCAGAAAGAAAATTCCCTACAGAAACCTCCTGCTTTGTACCCATCTGTGTGTGACCTGCTGTGTCCTCAGGCTCATCATCAGACAACTCCATGTACAGTCCTATCATCCAATACCTTTCCCCATAAAGTCCTTCAAGGCATAAATTTTTCGTTTTGAGTTTCTCTTAACTTGAAAGTCTCTCTATATTTTCTTACCGATGTAATCTATACTATTAACATTAAACACCTATGGTTAAATTGTTAATGGTCAGATAATTGCACATCAGCCATGACATGTATGAAAACATGCAGGTGTCTTGGTGTTCTTACCAGTGCTTCTGGTTTTACAGCAACATTGAAGTTTTTCATGGACAATTATGGGATATTTTCTGGTAGTCAAGACTGTTCTTCAAACAGAATGTAAAACTATCGTCATCAAAATAGAGAGATCTACTAACCTCTCCTAGAATGCATGCCAGAGGAATCAGTTTTAATTATTAGAATGGTGAATCAGATTATTTTATAGTTCAGAACCTGCAGTGGCATCCAGAACAGCTTCCAATAATTTACGAGATGATCATAAGTTGGTTGCCTTCTGCTTCATTGTCTTTGGGCATTTTTAAATGTGTTTTTCCTTGATTAGTTTGATTTGGTAGAGTGCTCCTTTGATGCCCAAAATACTCAATGATGATTTGTAGAATCAGAATATAAAAAGCCTTCCAGGTAATCTACAAGGTCAGAGTTCAGGTTGAATGGCCATCTCTTCAGATCATGGCCCTCACAAAAGAACAGTCAGTTCACTGCTTCACGCAAAGGTTAACTTTCCGCTTTGTTTTGTAATTGTTCTTTTTAAAACATTATCAGTGTATCAGGAATGGTAATTTTTCTTCTAAGCTGTAAGTGTATCTACATGGGATTAAATAGATACATGACATCCAGGCTCTTATTTCAAGAAGATTTGTCAATCCATAATTATGGCTTTGGATGTCACGCGTCTTTCCATGACGCTACCCCTATTGTTAGAGGCTGTCTGTTTGGTAGTTCAGCAGGTATTCTTTCCACATTTAACACTATACATTTTTGTCTAATGTGAATGCAGCTTTTACAGGAAATGAAAATATGTGAAAATAGTAATCAGGGAAAGAATCCAATGTGCTTGTGGAAGGATTTGAATCAATATGAGTGGGTGGTAGCTATATACTTAGATAGTTTAATGATACTTTTCCTTTGGGTGGCTAGAGTATCTTTGTTTTATATTTTGTTTTCTTTGTTTACCTTGGAATGCTGTTCTTGGTCTTAGTGTCATTGTAATGTATACCAACTACTGAAAAGATGCTGAATAAAATAGAAGAAGAAATAAAGATTAATCTAATTCTGACATCTAACTTCGTTTCTGTTGGAATTTATTTTATAAGATGTTGCATCTTAGACTAACTTTAAAAAAAGAAAGAAAAAAAGAAGATTGTGAGGGTATGTGATTAAAGTTCACCCCAACACACACAGGAGCCCCGAGGCACAGCAGCCTCATAACCCAGTAAAAAGAAAAGCAGTAACAAACCCCAAGATTTTAACACAGAATTGAATTCTGATCTCTCCTTTTCAGGATCCTGTTTGAGTATCTCCCTTCCTTTCCCGAGTCTGAATGTGCCAGGTAGATGGAGGAGAATGTTGCTAATGGACATTTGCTCCAATATGATAAACTTAAAAAAAAACTCTCTAAGATGGTTCTCTTAAGATATATGACTAAAGTCCCCCTCTCCTCCAGCACACACAAGAGCCTCATGGGTAGACAGGCAAGTCCCATCAGAGCTTCCAGTCCCTTCCTGCCTCTCTAAGCTGTCTCAGGAGAGCCATTAAGAGTAAATGAGGTAAAACAAAGCAGTACCAGGATGTGCTGTTATGCTCTGCTTTTGCAAGCCGTTTTGCTCTGCTGTGAAGCCCTTGAAGCAATAATGATATATGATGTATATGCCTATCAATAGAATTCTGCACAATTATGCTCATAGCAATGAGCTTAGCCAGGGTATTAAAAGGATGCAGTTTGAATCAGATGTTTGTGTGTTTGCCACTTTCTTTGTCTGCCCACATGTACTCTGCTACAGAATTGTACTCAGGATTGTAGGGCTGGATGTCTTATTCTTTCCTATAAGGCACACATTTTGTTTACCCTCTACATAAACACACTCACTCTGCAGAAATTGGGTGTGTATCGGGTTCAAAGAAGGGATTCAGAAATCTCCATGTGCAGGGATATGAAGACTGCTGTAAAAGATGCCCGTTTCTTTTGATCCCAGGAGAAGAAAACTGCAGTGGTGCATTTTTCTATCAAGAAGCTATGCTGCATCATGAAAATAGCTTTTAAAGCTGTAAAAATTCTAACTACAGTCCATGTTAAACTTGGAAAGGGGAAGTAGGAAAGGTCTATATGAATATTATGTCAAACAGTTATCACTTTATCACAAAAATGATACTCACTGGGCTAGTTATACTCTCCACATGTTTACACAGTTCTCATGGAGATTTTGTGCAAATTATCCTCATCATACTAGAATTTCTGCAATGCTACAGTATTTTCTCTAAGTCATGAGATAAATCAAAAGTAAATATAAACTTAAGCGTATAAAAGATGAATAAATCCAATACAATAGCTGAAAGCAAAGCCAAAATGCTTTTTGAGGTAAAGATCATTTTGGTATGATAGTTAAAAAGAGAAATAAATGCTGCACAGGAAGAGACCAGAGGCATCTCTCTGCTTGTTGCTATAAAATAGGGATTTAGTTAAATGAAATATAAGGATTTAAAATTTTTACTGGAAATTTAACACTTTGAAATGTTAAACACATTTAACACAATGGAATGCTTGTTTCCTTGAGTTCCAGAGGGTGCTCTTCAGTGTTTTTTTAGAGGGACTGAGAACAATTTTAGGAGACTTTGGATAGAGAAGTCTCTATTCTTCAGATAGTGAGCTTTCATTATAAGAAAAAATACAAGGTTAAATCAAAGGAATTCATGGTAATTGTAATGACTGAAGGCTTGTGCCCCACTTTTAGCTCTTATATATATACATATACATATATATACAGGTTTGAGCCATATGAGCAAATTAACTGGGGAAGATCAAATAATTAAACAACAACTCTCCCAAATTTGAGGTCCCAAACCCAATTACCTAATTATTCCCCTAGATAGGAAACACTATGATGGTTTATGCATTTCCCACAGAGAGATGAAGCATGAATATCATTTCCTTTCACAAGAGAGTATTGCTTCTTGAACCACAAATGCTTGCAGTTAAACTTCACTCAAATTTTGTCTTTGAGAGCTAGGTATTTTCTAAGATCCATCATTGTTTTTCCAGGCTTTTACATCCAAATTAGAGACTCCATAGTAGCAGTGGTATAATTCCGAGAGGGTTTAGACATAGAAGATTCTGCCAAGTCACCTAACTCCAGACTCCTACAACAGTAGTACAACAGTAACCATCTTTATCTGAGATAGTTGTCTAAACTCCCTTTATAGGTGGAGAGAAAAGAGATTCCAGAGGGTGATTCATCTGGCTTGTTTTAGATGTCAACCTTGGGACGAGATGAATCATGCTCTGGAAGTTTTTTTCCCTGTGACTGTAAAGGGAGTTTAGATAATTAGCTCAGACGTGGATATCTGTACTGTAAATTCACAAAATTTATTAAGTCTGGTAATGAGTAGTGTCTTCTTGCCTGAATTGTCCCATTGAAATCAATGATAAATAGTAAAGCAATATTTATGTGCAGATTCTTCATTTCTGCAGAATTTAAGGGAGTTATATAAATTTTGATTAAATGTGCCAAAACCCTGGGAAGTTGCAAAAAACCTATATCCATCTGAAACTGCAGGGAAATCATGGTAAGCAAACAAACAGTTCTATTGGAAGTGGAATTAATGAAGTTTAGGTTCCTATGGATTTGTGTCTCGTGGTTGATTTATTTTATAAGTGAATTTTAATAAGGCTGCTGTTGGAACTCACTTCTTATTAGATATCAGAGAATTTGCAGGAGCAAAAATTATTATGATTACCCTAACCACAGGAAAAGCTTCTTCAGTGAGAAGATATGCATTATTAGATACTAGAGAAATCATATAGCAAAGGACTCTTGTCTGAAGAGTTAATTCTCTGATCTCTAGTAAGAGACAAATGGTTTTCCCCAAGGTTTGACAATATATCTCTTTCATCACTTAAGTAAGTGCTAAATTTACACTGAATTATATCCCTAGTTGAGTGTTGATGGGATCTCTCTTCCTTGTCTGGACACACGTTACCATGAAAAACACAGGATTTTTGAGATCTCTTCTGCTCTGCCAAATTCAGCCAAAATTTGCCAGCAGATGTAAGTCACAAGTTATTAGGGGTACAAAAACAGACCCAGGAATTTGCACTGACATACATTGTATTCACATAGAAAAGCAGAGAAAACATGGGAAAAAAAAATGTAAAACTGAAGTAGAAATTGGTTTACATCATTTGCAAGTTCTTAAGTTATTTTGAAGCTCTAACCACTGATGGCTTCAATTTTACATCTCATTTGAAAAACAGCCCCTCTAGCAACCTTATGTGCTCCCTAATACCATTCTGTGGCTATTAGTTCAACACTAAAAAAGTGAAGTGCAATCTACTGCTCTTTAGATGCTTCATATCGATGCTGCAAAATGGTCTGGCCCAGGTTATTAACCCAGGAAAGTATTTTAACCATGTTATTTTATAAAGTTCTAGGACAAATATACGGTTTTCAACACAACTATATTCTCAAATTAAATTAGTTTTCCAGACCAGCCCCCATCCTTTCTGTTCCTAAGTGCTCAGATATATATTTTGTGTGTGCTTTTTTTTTAATGTTTAGTAGCTATTTTCATAACCTCTTATTTCTTTTGCTGCTAGAATACAGAAATGAATTAATTTTCTCTTATTTTATTCAATGTTTTTGAGAAAATAGGACGAATGTGAAGCACTTCCCTTCACAGCCCCCTGCTCTCCTGTTTTTTAATCAATCAAATGACATGTGGTAACTGTGATAGTCTAATTACTGGAATAAATTTAGGATGAAGTCGTTACTGCATGCAGCGACTCTTAGCCTTTGTCAGATTCTGTGACAGCCTACGTGATAGACACCAAACCACAGAAAATTTCAGTCATCTGTTTGTCTATCTTGGTATTTTTACTGCATCTTTCTCTAAGGTAGTGGAGCATTTAGACTGAAGTAGCAATGCATTAAACAGCTTAGTAATTCTTGCATTAAGACAGGCTGCTTTCTCCTGATGCACAGAAAGGGGAAAAAAAGCGAACAGAGATCAAATCTGAGAGTAGAATGTATGCTGCAAGAGCCAAAAAGCTCCTGACATAGTAAACAATTGGTCTTGAAGCTATACCTTTCTAAACTGGCACAAATACTGCACTATATAAATGTGGTGTGAAATAGCACCACAGTATGACTTCCCAATAACAAAGTTCTAAGGATTCATCAGTAACAAATATTTTTTGGGTACAGTTAGAAAATGCAGAATATTGTTGAAAATGGATTCACTCTACATTTGAGCGTAAACCTGGCACATATATTTCAATAGAGCCCAAACTAAAGGCGGATCCATAACACAAGGAAGAAACCTCACTTCACATATATTGCCGTGGACAGAAACACATATGTCTCTGGTGATGAACATCTAAAAGCTTTTGCAATTCACTGTTTCACAGTCTACACTATATTGGCTGTAATGATACACATTTATTTTGCATTCATCAAAGCCAAAAAAAAAAAAAGAAGATAAAGTCAGTGAAATTGAAGAGACGAATATATTTCCGTAAGTGACACCTACGACTCACCATTTTCCCCATCTTCTCATTCATGGAGGCAGTATCATTTTTGCATCAATGTAAAAAATCAGCAAGGAATTATTACTTTTTTTTCCTAGATTTGTTATAGAGTGTTATGCTTGTTCTGGAGTTTGTTTTGTGTTCTGCCTTCAAAGTTCTTTAGTTGCTTTCTTCTCTGACACCAGAACCGTGTGCTTTTAGCTTCCACTGAAATCCTTATAATGGAATTTACTGAATTTACTGAAATGCAATTACCACATACTTGGTTTTATGGATCAAGACTGGCACCTTCTGGTGAAACAATTTAAATTCACTGCAGAAATAAAAAATCCTGAAGTTTAGACTACTACCTTAGTAGTCTAAGCTTGAAACAAGTTATTATTTAGAGATACTTAGATTTCTGAGCTTTTTTAAACTATTCCTATAAAGTCATGATTTCTCATGATATTTGTACATGACTGGATTTACATAAGGCTTCAGATAAGGCTTCAGCTGGAATTTAATCATTTAATTTATTAAGTAATGCTACTCAAATTAAACAAAAGATCATCATATGTATAAATTGGTATTTGAGATTGGCAATATGGATAATGTGCTTAATTAGCAAAAGACACTGAAAGGTATTTCAGCTAATGGAATAATAGTGATATAATTTAGGCTTCAAAATATTGTTAGTGAAGAAGTGCAGTGTTTATTTGGGTTATTTTTACCATCAAGTCTTACATTTATTGAAGCTGGATTGCCAGTTATTTTTACAATTGGGAATGATGCAGCAGAGCATATTTTACCTGTTTGTTTTATTTGGTGCCATTATTAGAGATGCTTCTGTTACAAGTCTTCAGCTACCAGCAGATTCTGATAAAAGCCCTGGAATTTTCTGTCCACATCAAAATAACCCACGACACATCTATGAAAGCAAACAGGAACTCATGTATGGAATTATGTAGATGGATTTTTTTTTCATAGTTTCATATTTTCATATCTGTCACAAGGAGAGAGAGAACAAAATTTCTTGTTTCTGAGTCCGGTTTAGCCTAAGGTTTCATGCCAAATAGCTGTTGGAAATGGGAGTAAGACATAGATCCAATCTCCTTGAAAAGTCTTACTTGTTTTTTTTCGGTCTAACAAACAGAAGCAGTTTTCTAACATTTCAGGTAGAGATTGATCTGCGCCCTCCACTCCTACTGCACGATGCTATTGGCAGAGGCTGGCTTGCATTAAAAATTGAAAGTTTCTGGAGAATGCTTAAAGGACTGAGAGGTGTGTTTGATTCTTCTACTGATATTTTTTGTATGATTGGCATTCTTTCCTCCATCACTTAATGTTAAGAAAACATGTATATGTCATGCCCTTTTATTAATTTCTTAGTCAAAATTCAGATTTTTTTTCTATGAGAGAGCTAATTTAACACCACTAGATTTATCAAAGACACAAAATATGTCTGTGTAAAATAGCAAACTCATTTCAGGAACTTGGCTCATTAAGTTCCTCTAATCTCTTTTTCCTAAACCGATAGAAGTTTGGACCTTTATTCAAGCACCAGCAAGAGTTACCTCTTTTAAAATTTTCTTTGGATTAACTCAGTTTTGCAAAATTAGGTCACTCCCCAAAACTTAAGTACCTATTCCACAATTGCATTTAAAGATTCAGAGAGTTACTTGTACAATGGAAGGCTATGAAGTCCATCCATTTCTTTCACAGAGTCAGGGAAAAGTCATCACATGGCACTTACGTGGATGACAACAGACCCAGATAAACTGTCTGGAAGGCTCCACGTCCCATTTTCCAATCCCTTGAGTCATTCAGTTACAACAAGTTTCCACAGCATCACATCCCATGCTTACTCCTGGTGTCTCTCAGATCTTTTGTGCCAGCTTTCTGTATTTATCCTTAACCAGGTCAGAACAGAGTAATAAAGAAATCAGTATACTAATCTGTAGCTTTCTTTCTTGTTCAGACAGTACATGGCAGGATGCCATTCACAGGCAACTTGCTGTCCTTGAAATAATAGCTCAAGAACTGCCAACCAGTTGTGTTTGATGGGACATTATCACTGCAAAAATTGTTTTCCTATAGGAGCACAGTTCATTTCTGGATTTACTGTAGATAGCTTTAATGTGAAAGCAGTGATAGTAACAAGGAAGAATAGTCTGATATTTCCGATTTGAAATATTTCTATTTTATTAGCATAAAAATACTTGATACAGATCATTCCCTGAGGCATGTATGCAAAGCGTACTTCAATGTCAAGAAGTCTGTCAAAATCAAACTATGCCTCTAGAGGTACTAGATGGGAGATACAGTTTTGTCCACCCTCTTCTGTATCATTGTCTACATTTGTTATGGTTAATCTCATAAAAAAATACGAGCAACAACATTTATACTGTGAGATAATACTCAGAAATGTTCATAGTGTATCATCATGGCAGCAGTCAGTATTTGTGTTTCTTTTTCAATGATAATGGACCCAGAATACTAAACAAGGCATCCAGCATTTTATTCTAAAAATATGACTTTGCACATCTTTTTATGTCTTATTAAGGGAGCCCCTGGGGCTTAAAAATAAATGTCTCCAAAAAGATCTCATGCTGTTAGATGGTAAAATAGAGATGAAATATAAACTTTGTTTGATACCTAGGCATTGCTGAGGCTCCATAAATAGCCTTCAGCGAGAAAAAAAACGGATTGTCTCTATCGCTTCAAACAACAGTCAAAAAAAGTCATAGCCAAGTTGCTAGGTATGTTTCATACATAATTAACATCTCCTTCCCTAAGTAACAAATTTTTTAACATTCATAATATGAAGAAAATGGGTTGTTTTCAAAAGGACTACCTATTTTGAAGGTTTGTAACAACCCACCAAATTAACTGACTGTCTGTCCAACTGGCTGTCATATAGATCCATGGCTATTTGTGGAAATACTAAAGGAAATAAATGTTTACTCCTTAATTCTACAGCTACACAGGGCATGTTACTAACACTGTGCCAAGGTGACAATTCTAGATATCTCTGTGACAGAAAGCAAGTTGATAGGAACAGAATGAAAAAAAAAAAAAGCCTTTTTGAAATTGCCTTTTCAACTAAAGGAATAAAGGGAGTGAAATGGGGGAAAAGGGCGAGCAAGAGGGACTTGCTGTCGTGAATTTTGTGTTATATAAACCTTGGCAGCCCTGAAGATCACTGTTCTCTGTCCAGAAAACAAATATAGCACAGGCAGCACCAGCATATGTTTTTTACATGCTTCCCTAGAGACTACACACATTGCAGAGAGTAGGAGAGCAGTCATTAAGAGAGGCAACATGTGCTAGTGAACAGGGCATGGGATGTGAGACCTGAAGCTGCTCCTTACTTGATATAAATTATTGCATCTCCCTTCTTACACCTCTGCTGTCTCCATGGGACTGTGCCAATTTACAACAGTTGCGAATCTGATCCAAGAGACCTAATTCTATTCCTGGTAACACTTTCAGATGGCTGTGTGCAAATTTGGCTAATTCAGCTTTGTGCCTGTAAAATACATTGCTTTGTACTGCATTGCCTTTTAAAACATGAAAAGATATGAAAGAAAATTTGAGAGATTTTATGTAATGTAATCATATTCCAGTTTTAATCCTGTATATCTGCCAACTTGATTCCCAGCAAAAGCTTAGAGATGGCTCCCGTAGAGTGAGCTCGTTTGACTCCCCTGACTTTGAGTCTCAAGGAAGCTCTGCTACAGTGAAGACCCTGGACAATGTCAATGGCCCAGGTCTCCTTTCTCCATCTTAGTGCTTTTCCTTCCAATACTATGCTTTTTTTTGTCTTTGCAAAGTACATCTTCTTTATGGCTTCCAATCATATACTTTGCACATTCCAGCACTGTGGCTGTTGTGCAAAAGTGAAAAGGACATTTCACTTAAACAGTCACAGTAAGGCAGATCTTTATTAAACCTGAGTTTTGAGATGAGCTAGTCTGTTTCCTTAAAACTGCATGAAGAAATGTGTGTGAAGATCTGCCTCTGTGAAAAGTGAGGATATTCCATGGACAGAAAGAGAGATTTTCAGTGGTGTTCTTCAGTCTTTCTGCTACAGTAACTTAAAGAGTTGTTTATATGACAAGAAAAACACAAAAGGTGATAGATTACTGCCAAACTCTTTAGAAAACCACTTTATTTACAGAATCTGTTACCTAAATCAAAGTGGTTTTCTGATCAGTTTTTTTACAGACTTAATTTTGCAGACTGACACAGCACAGTCACTTACTTATGCCAGGGTAATTTAGAATCTATATTTGAATTATATACCTCTTAAGCCATTCAATTTATTTCTTTTTTTGCTCTCTGTTGCATGTGCACTAGTATTTTGTCCATTTTCATTTAAATTTGCCCAACTATCAAACTGCATCTTTTGTGAGCTCATTCCCAAGGACAATAAATCTCTCTGTCAAGAACTCTTCTTTGATTACTCAGGCTAAATTTTTCCTTTCATAATTTCATCCCTCTTCTCCTTTGTACACATTCTTTTTTTTTTTTTTTTTTAATACTGTGAAATCTTCCTGGGCTTTTGGTTGACTGTAGCCAAGTTGTAGTACTTGGCCTTTCTCATAAACCCATCTCCCACTGTTATTGCTGTTGATCACTGATCAATTATTGTGTTTATCTGTGTGGTATCTACTGGGTTGCTTAGACTTATCTCTGGTATTACAGATGTTTTAATTTTTGAGTATATTTAAACAGATATAGAAACCCCCAAATAAATTAAATATTAACTTCTTATATTCTGGTAGTATTTCTAGGTTTAACAGGTCACTAGTCCTTGAACCTATACCTATGCTGATTGCCTCTATTGCCTCAAGAACTTTCCTAACATTACAAACTTAAGGTGTCTCCCTTCTGTGTCTTGGATGGCATTTTCTGCGAGAGCTACTGACTGAGCTTCCGCATAGCTAATGCTTACTGATCCCTTTGCATTTTCTGCTGCTATTGATGCTTGAAATGGCAGGCAATACAGTAGCATGTCTGTATCTTTCTTTTTGTTGTCTCTGTATCATTAATGATATATCTTCTAACCTTCCTCAGTATTTTCTGTCTTGCTGCAGTGGGATTTTGCACTATTTATCCCACAAGGGCCAATAGACATATAATCCAATTTGTGCATGATAACAAGACTATAATAAATATATTATTTCCATTGTTTATTGCATCTGTTATTTTTCCTTAATCTGCTTATTATTTTTTTTAATGAAGTAAAATTTATCTTCGGATCTTTTCTTTAAAATTCATACTGTATATTGAGTGTAGGCACAATATTTTCCAGGATCCAGAAAGTGTGTTACTTCTGTTGTGAGAGAAATAGTAGTCTTCTCAGGATGCCTCAACCATATGTGCTATATAACCAGATTCTTTTGGTAAAAGGGATTCTTCCCACATAGTACGTCTGGTCACAAAGCAAAAAAACATCTGATTCTAGAGCTACAAAGTATCAGGAACATGGGGACACCATAGCCTGAAGAGAAAGATCTATATTATATATTGGGAGTTTCCAAAGGGAATTATGCCTTTTCAATATAAAGTTGTCTCTGAGAACTTCATGGAGGTATTGTGGACACAATTCCACTTGACATCCAAGGAAAAAGCATGTTATTTTCAAAAGTGTCATCAGAAGTTTTTAGTCAGATAAGATTTTCCTTTTCTCCTCATTTTCTTCGCATTCTCAGTACAATTTTTTTTTTTACATTTTGGAGACATTGGCTTCCATATCTTTTTATTTTTATGGGCAACAGCTATGTTTTTTCTCCTAAATTTTTTATCTAAAAATGTAAGGCTGGATATGCAACATTTATTTCGTAATCTTCAGAATGCATTGGTCACTGAAGTTTTTTAAATACATACGGTCTTTCTGAAAGCATTCACACTATTAATTTATACAGTTAGCAAATCATGAATAAAATCTATACATAAATGCTACTAATTTAGTGGCATTTTATTGCCCTTTAACTAAGATGTAAAAGACCACATTAGGTGCAAGCACTAAAGATATATTCCAGTAGTCAGAGGTACTTCTTTTAACTTATTCAAGGATCTTTGATCTAGTAGTCTGGCTAATCAGTGTAACATAGTAAGATAATAACTGTTATTATTTTAACTTCCATACTTATTCTTTGACTTTTCTAGGAAGTTGAGTTGAAGTCTATTACTTAGTCATTCATCACTAGCAGCAATAAAAGAACAAGGCAAGCTATAACTGCTAATAGGCATAATGCCTTAATTGAGAGAAAAGTAAACATGACCATAAGATTGATGATATGCTCAGAATTATTTTTTTTTAATAGCATAATTGAAAAAATACATAGTTCTTTAATACAATGTAGAAGGAGGAACTGCAAGGAAAAACTCTATATCTGTAGATCAGATCAGATCATATGCTAGATAACACATTATCTTATTCATGGATAATTAGGGCATTTTAAACAATCAATCAGATCTGTTTTGGTGTAAAGAAGTGGTCATGAAAAAAGTATCCATAGCACTGGAACAGTTGATCTCAAGATCACAGAGATCTGGAACAGGCTAGAGAAGACAAGAGTGAACAGTCTGAATGACTACATGCTTACATTTGATCTTGTAATTAATATTGCCCTTATGATGCCATTTGCTTACTGTCAGTTGCAGAATTGTGCCCTCAATCCAATGTTCAGGAGAACATCTGCTGCTGGATGAGTTATTATGACTCCACGGAAATCAGACACATAGTCAATACTAGATATATATCACTCTTGTGAAAATACTCCACTTTCTACTGAAAGGGGCTTTGGATCAACACCAGAGTTAATAAGTGAGCACATTACACTTGGAGCCAAAATTAGAGAGAAATCTACACTGCCTTATAATGAAAAACATGTATTTACTCATAGGCACATTAGAATTTATTGTCAATAATGGTAATAGACCTAATAAGTACATGTCTTACTTCACTTCATTTTAATGGACATGTAGTTTGCCCGCTGTTATTTGCAAGCTCTTGTTCTTTGATCTCCAGGTCAAAAATGCAGTGGGGAAACAGGTGATTGACTGATTTAAATATTGAAAGGTTACTCGTATCAGAGATTTCAGTTAGACAAATATCAGCATTAAACACAGCTGATTTTCAGTTGAATTTGCTCAACTTGCTCCAACAAGAATGGTACGGATACAAATGAAAATCTAGCAGTAATTTACCAGTGTAATCAATCTGCTGCTTTGCTGTGATGGTGCTGCACTGCTCAGTCCCCTAGCAGGAAGTAGAAATGCAGCCTGCTGCCTGCAGCAATAGAGTCAGTCACTTCAATTTAACTTAAAAAAAATCTGGCTGGCAGACAGGGAACTGGTCTCCACAATGGTGCTTTTATAACAAAACACAAGTGTCAGGTAAAATTATATCTGGCAACTAGATTTCTACCACCCTATTCATCCAGTCAGCCAAATAGAAATATTACCTACAGTTGCTTCATTAGAGGTTATTCATTTGTGATGCACAGTAATTATTCATGTGTTTCACATAGTTCACAACATTTTGCCACACACTACGATAGAAGACTATTTCAGTGCTTCTACTGTTTCAAGCTTTGGATTCAGAAATAGCATTCAGTGCTCTTTTTATTTCTTTGTTAAAGGAAATATATTAAGATTATTGTAGCTATTATTTCAGATTACTTAAGTGCAACCTGACCAAATTGAAACCCTTGATCACTTGTCTCGTCCCCTTAAAAATCCATGATTTGGTGATCAAGCTTGGATCACCCACCTCATAAGCTCAGCTCATATATAAGTCCATAGTAATTTCTAACAAATGAGACAGCTATCTAAATTATATGTATATTAAAATGTATATTCTCAACCTAGGGTGAGTTTCATCTCACCAAATTTAGAAATCTAAAGTCGCACATTGAAGTCAAAGCTGTCTGTTTAGAGACCATTTATGGTTGCTAAAGAGGGGTAAGCATGTTTAGATTGCAAGTCATCTTAAACACTCTAATACAGGTTTCTGAAATTATCAGCTGACAGACTACATATGGATTTCTTGTGCTTGTAATAGAGAGACATAAATTGGAGTCCTCCAAAATCAGAAGTCTGCCTTGGTAGGTGAACTACAATCTGTTATTTGAGAACAAATGGGGAAGAAATGTTGAGCCTGGGTTTAGAAGGTGTTAGGGGAGCAGGAGCTAAGACGTAGGAAACACCAGGAGTAAGAATATGTCTCTGTTGTGTTGGTATATAAGTTAAAAAGACTATGAAGCACTGAGTGTTGTTAGTTCTACTTCTCAAAGCATCAAAATAACTTCCCCACAGTTTCCATAGGGATCTTTGAATATTCAGCAGAATAAGAGGTCCCTTATGGGCAGCCCAGAACCAGAATCTTTCAAGTGGCACGCTACAATGCCGTTCTTTCAATACTTGGCTTGACATAGACCTTGGTGAAACCCTTGCTGAAACCCTGTAGCAGCACAGAGGTAATGGCAGGCAGTCTTAACAAATGAAGCAGACATAATTGCATCTCCAAATACTGATGGAGTATTCTGTTCCCATAAGTAACATATCAACTTTTTATAGTTTTTAAATAAAGAAAAAATCTCCCTTGCATAGTTCACCACTACTTTCCAGTCTTTTCTGAAGCCTTTGTTACAAATTTGTCAAATTTGTTTCATTCTGTCTCTCTTCTCTTCCATATCAACTTGGGGTTTTATTTTGTTTGTTTGTTTGTTTTCTTTTCTTTTATTGGTGATCAGTCTCTTCTTTCCTCTCTATAAAATTTTGCTCTTATTTCCCCCTTATAAAATTCCCTCAGTCAAAAAGCCTTGAGGAACTAATGTGACTAACGTGTAGGACATCATTCAGTTTATTGCACTGCTATACTTTACAACTCTGTGTGATCTTATATTTTTCTCATTGTTAGAAGATAAACACACAGGGACTTTCATAATTTTATCTTTTTATAGTGTTTACCTCAGTGGAATCTTATTCTCCATTTGTCCTATATGGTGAAACAATACTAAAAATAAATAAATATAATTGGATAATTACTTCTAAAGAATGAATAGAATAGTCTAACAAATGATGAAAAATGCAGGCGCAGCTCTCTAGCATAACACAGACACTGTGTGTATGACGAAGTAAAAAAGTCTGGGAAAGGTTTCTAACTATCCGTTTCCTAACTCTTTCTAGTCAGACACTGAGAAAACTGTCCTTCTCAAGAGTGACAGTAGTCCCATTAAAGAAAAGCAAAGGTGGTCAGTGACATTATAGAAGTCATTTGAATAATGTAGGAGAGTCAAATTTGACTCTCTGTATTGACAGACTTTGAGGAAAACTGTGTAATTTGACTGTCTATTTAATAGGAGGAGATGAGTAGATTCAAACTGTGGGGGAACAGGAGAACTGTTCGGTTCTGAGGATTGGGAAGGATGTTTTTCCAATCAACATAGGCAGAGTTCTCCTGATATACAGGAAATCTTTTGTTAATTGATCAAGATTAAATTAAATTAAATTAAAGGTAAAATTTCAGTAAAAGTGAAGTAAAATTTCAAGCAAAATTTCAGATCAGACATTAGTCCTTTACGTCTTTGATTTAAAAAGCAGTTCAATATCTGTTTTAAGAAAAGTACTGGTTTAGTTTAATTTAAAGATAACTATTTACCTAGTTTTGTCTCAAAGAAATATGGGCTATAATTAATGTTCTAAAACCTACAGAAACCTCCTGAAGTACTTCCCTTATGGTTGCCCTATATAACACTTAATATGATCAAATTTATGGGTAATCATTAAGTGTTCCAAAATGAGATGATCAAGCTACATATTTCTCTTGAGATGAGATATATAATATAACCTGCTACCTAGATAAAGACATTCTTATACGAGTTCAAATGCAAGGCATTTTCTTCTTGAAAGCAAATTATTTTTACTTTTAATACTCTAAGAAATGTATATACTTTCCAAAGATAAATAACTGCCCCTGAAGAGAGTCAAAATTTTATAGAGAATGATGATTCTACAAATCCAAAACATTTCTTACAAGTGACTTGTTTTTCAACATTTTTAATTGAAAGGAATGAAGATTTTCAATTGATTTTCTCTTTTGTTTTAATTTATTATTTTACCCTTTTTTTAAGCTGTTACAGAAAACTTTATAAGAAAAATACGAGGCATCATAAAATATCCCAATAACATATTATTTAAATGTTCAAATGAAATGTTTTGGAAGATTTGGGTCTGTTTAGGATTAGGATGAAATACTTTGACAGTGTTACCCTTGGAAGCATAGATTTTTTTGTTCTTCTTCTATGCAGACTTTCTAAATATATATCTATCTGCTTTGTTGCTATTTGTTTGCTTCCAAAATAGGCCCTTGTTTATATGACATGTTAAGTGCTTTACTCTTGACAGACATTAGTCAAAAGACATCCTTTGTTATAAGTACAAAGGAATTAGTTCCACAGCAATGAAACCAAGCTATATTAGAATACCTGGCATGGTCATGTACAGTCTTGCAAGCTCTGCAGTGGAACAGGTTGATCACATAATTCATTACATATTCTCCTGTTACTGTATTGTAGTGTTGTGGATGGTACATTCAACAGAGTCCTGATGAGCAGTCCTGGAGTTAAGTCCAAATCTATTTACTCCTCCAGCTTCCCCCAATTCTTCCTTGTCAGGAATGCATTTTGTCAGTAGGTTACTCCAGAGCCTTCTGAAGTCAACCAAAGTGATTATATTGGCTTCAGAGATTTTGTGATATTGTTTTTAGAAGGGTGCTATAAATAGACAACACTGGATTAGCGTGTGATAATCATGAACTAGTGACAGCCTATGTTTTCACTTTTTTTTTTTTTGGATTTGATTGGAATGTTGAAATATTTTCCATTGGGGAAGTAATGTTTAACAGTGGCAATTGTGTAGCAAGGGCTAAATCTATTGATATAGCCTAATTATCAAATAATTTTATTTCACTTTGTATTTGAAATAATGTAGCAGCACTGAAGATATTAGAAGATGAGTGACTCCAAAACATTCCTATGAGTTAGCCCAGGAGGCAATTCAATGGAAGATGTTCTTGAAAGCTTTCTGATTTAACATGAGAGATATGCCTGAAACTGTTTTTATTCTGTAGATGTATGTAACCCATGGTCAGTAGTGTTGAAAGGCACATGTGGAGTCAAGAAGAGTCACAGCTCTAGGCACTGATGAGTGCAAGATGCCTGAGGCACATAAGGCCTCTGTGGCTGCTCTTTGGAAAGACGCCAACACAGAGGTGTTGGAAAGTGCCTGAAGGCTAAGAGGAAAAAAAGTAGAAAGAAAAAAGGATGCTGGTTATGTGGATCAGCTATTGAATACATAGCCAGTGCTGCTCATGGAGGCGAAAGAAAAATCAGTAAATTACTTTTTAATGGTACTTAGTAGTGAATGTGTTTCTGTGTTAATTTGGGCCTGGTAAGCGACTATCCTCCTGAGTTACAACAATATCGCCATAGAAATGTTACCTGTGCCTCTTCATAAAGAAAAGGGAGTAGGGAGAAAGGGAGATGGAAATCAAGCCCACTAATACCTTTATATAAGTGTATGCAAATATTAAATCATATAGAGCAAAAGGCAGCTATTAGAAATGAAGGCTTGTGGGTAACCAACACACGTGAATGATATTTCATAGAGTTTTCAAAAACCTGAAACTACCTGATAAAATCTCATTATTTAGTGTTGCACGCTCTCAGTGCTGTAGCTTTCCTATAAAAGAGGCATTTAGTCCAAGGAAGAATATTTTAATAGCTCTATAAAAAAAATTCTCATATTAATTGCTGATTTCTTTAACATTCATAAGCATTTTCAGTCTTCCTTTTAAGGAATGAAAATCAAAGACATTTGTAAGGCATATGTAAGGTTACATTTAAAATAAGAAATCTCGAATCTAATATAGTTAGTTAGTCCATCTGGAAACTGCTTTGTTTGTTTGTCTTCTTTCTACAAAGTCAGACTTCTGGACTTTTTTTTTTATTTTTGTCCAAATAAAAAATTATAACTGCTTTATAAATTTATATAATTATTTTATATATTATAGTGTGTTTGAAATGATGTTTTATCTAAAGAGAAATGAGCAGAAGATGTTGATAATACCTAGGCACACCTTATGATTTGGAAGGAATTTGTTCTTCTGTTTAGGCTACAAATGTACTTTAGTTTAGGCAGGAAACTAGCACCCAGCTCTTCATGTTGAAGTGTTCCTCTGCATACTCAGACATCTAAGAAACTCTGAGTTTGAGGAAAGTATTTAATGAATGAAGTAGCTTTTTCTGATTTCTTTCTTCAACACAGAAGCTAATCATACCAAGCTCCATTTTTAAGTAACAAAATAGGCACTTTGAATCTCTCCATTGTCTTATAAGGAATTGCATTATATTTTGCAAAAAGTTCTAATTAACCTTCACTCACTTCATTAACAGGATAGTCACGATTCAGTGATTTGGTGTGTTGTTTTCATCTTTTTTTTTTTTCTAGGAAAAATTAAAATATTTAAAATAAGGCAAAGAGTAATGTAAATGCACAAATTTATAATGATGATTACAAAATTACATTACCAGAGTCAACTAAGGGCATGATTAATTTATTAGTTTAAGTCATTCCTAGGCACCTAAGATTTCCATGAAGGATCTGAACACCATATCATGGATGACTAACTTCTCCTACAAGCACTTAGATTAGAATTAAAATAGGTTGCTTGGAGAACAATCTCTTCTGAACTTGTGCTCAAAACTATTTACTTTGCTGCAAACTCAGAGGAATTCCTGACTGTAACTATTAAGGAAAAGAATCTTGAGTACTAAGTTATAATCTGCACTGTGTGTTCTGCAGTTCTGGTAGGGGTAGGAAAAAAGCCTAAAATAGACCAGACTGACCACTACATAAATCCCCTATGAGAAGATGAGTCTTTCCAGAATTTCTAGACAGAGTGGCCATGTTAATTACTTTGATTCTCACTTTCCTCTGGCCACCAGAAAAACTCCAGTAGGTTGCTAACAGGCACAAATTACAGTAGCCTTTAGAGTGCTCTGAATTGTAGCAGGTGCTAACAACTCAAAATTGGAAAGCAATATTATTGCAATATTATTCTAATTTTTGTCAGCTCCGTGAATATTACACCATTTGCAACCTGCAGGCCAAGAGAAGTTCTAGGAGCCTGCCCAAATAAAGTATCTCAGAGCACTGAGTTAATAAATTTTCCTGAAAATATTAAATATGAGGACAGGAAATGAAGTATACTATATAAGAAATATATGTATTTCAGTATGTATAAACTTAGATAAAGGAAACTTAATTCACATAAAGAGTTCTATTATTAAAAATCTATCAGATGACCAGTCTTTTCTAATCTGAACTTAACACCTGGAAGTAGCAAAACTGAAGAAATGGGGGGGGGCGGCGGGGGAGTTTTTTTTGTTGTTTTTTAATTTTATTTTACTATGCTGCAGGTTACCTGAATCAGCTTGATTTTTATGTCTAAGAGTTAAGACCAGAACAAAACAGTGTAGATAAAAACTTCATTGTTTTTTTACACTAATTCTCTACTATGTCCCTTTCATTTGCTTCTTCGTGTTCTGGATGCCTCTCTGCCATTCATAGGTTAAAATAGTTCAGGTTTTAAAGAATAAACTTTCCTTCATATAAAATCTGCCTAGGACAGGCATGTTGACTGTGTTAAAAAGTAAACAGCCATTCTTTGCTCTTATTGAGCAACACTAAAACCTTCAATGCTGGGGTCCATATTTTGAATTTATAGATACTGAAACAGCACAGTCATATAGACAGCAGAAGTGTTGAATTACATTAGAGTAGATGGTTTGTGAATTAAAGCAAGGAGATTCAAAAAGAGAAAGTAACTCAGAGAGTTACCTCTTCAATAATTGCAGGCATTTTTCTGTCAGTCTACTCATAATAGATTTATGTGCTTTCTATGCTAGCCTTTTTTTGATTGTTTTAATAACTTGAAGTTATTTGCTAAGTTTTCAGCCTGAAACTTACCCTTGAACAGTGATCCTCATTAATACCATCTGTTCACTATCCATGCTTTCAAGCGGCCTTTCTTTTTATATAGTATAGTCACAGACATGTATAGTTTGTCAGAGAAATGTCAGTTAAAATCAAATTCCCCTAGTGAGAGAGGATAAACCCTCTCTCCTAGTGGCTAATACTTTTAAAAATGCCACTCCAAATCGTAATGATGTAAAACAAAAAGATAATTGGAGGAGACAATGAAAGAAACAAAGATAGATGGTAGTTGTTCATGGTAGCACGGCAGCCAGTTTCAGGCTAGAAGTAACAATTAAAACAAATGGAGAATACCAGGCAATATTATTAATCATGGCTAAATCCATCTCCACTACATGCTTTGCATTTTTTCACTGAAAATAGATTTAAAGTGTAGAAGATTGTTAGACCCATTTCACATACCATTATTAGCAGCCAGACCTGGTGTCAGTTCTTACACTGAATGAACAAGTTTCACTGATTTAGCAAATGCCTACAATGAATACATAGCTTTCTAATGTTTTGTCTTCTATCATAATTCATAATGACAAATAATTGCAGTGAGGTGTACATGTGAAACCATAATATGCAGAGTTGTGACCGCATCCTCAGGCTAATTGCCACAAGAATCTCTTTTTCCTTCTAGGTCTTTGACTCTCTAGCCACTCACTACCTTCATATCACAGACTTTCAGTGATGCTGTTACTCATCTGTTGTCTTCTGTTTTAGTCTTTGCTTAGTTAGATTTTCATTCAGAGTCTCAAATCTGAGCATACTGCTGAAGTTAATTAGCCCTGGAAGATAGCTATGCATCTAAAGGAATTAATCAAAAAACAAACCAAACAGATGCGCGCGCGCACACACACACACAAAGTTCATTGCTAGTCACAGGAGTCATAAATACTTAACAACACAGTAACCTACTTTTTTGGTTGAACACGATCTGATAAGGTTTTCTTTGGATTTCTGTGTAATTGCTTACAGAAGACAGATTATTTTTACCTAAATTACATCTACTAAGACATCGTTCTTTTCATGTATTACCTTTGTGCTGTGACTTAGATATTTATAAAATAAACTAGTATAACATTGCTATTCAGCAAAATATCATCATATACATTATTAGTTTTATTTCACAACTTCAATAATTATCAGAAAATTATATTCTTATGGAATAAAACACAGCACCACATATTCATTTATTCTCTTCCTAAAAATATTATGTAATATAATGCCACATAGTATTCTTATTACTCAAAGTGACATTAAAATAAATATTACAAAAACCTATAAATTCAATGTCACTTTGATATTTAATGGAAATGTGAAAGGTAAGTATTTCACCTGATAATATTTATTAAACAAGAAGGAAAAAATATTTTTAAAAGCCCAATAGGATATGGTTTTGCTGTATATTAAACCAAGTCGGATCCAAGAACATTTCCAAATGCTGGAAATCTTTTTGTACTCTTAAACTGTCAGAACTATCCCTGACATTGTTTGACTTAAGCCAACTGGTGGTTTTTTGGAAAGTAACAACCCAGGCAGGATTTGGGAGTTAGCATGTGTGAGGAACTTCTCTCAGTAGACATACTGCAACAAATTAATAGGAGGAAATTTATACTGTGCATGCAGCTGCTCCACACATATTGGCTTCAGTGTTGGAGAACAGTTCCAGATACACTGAGGCTGCAACTTCAGCAGGGATTATTTGTGAACATATTGGAACTATTATTAAAATAATTTTCTCAATGAAATTCTGTGTGGTACTTGTCAATGGCCGTCACAATCTGTCTCTCACCTTTTACTTGCTATAGAAGAAACTCAAGAACAGTTAACTAAGAATTCTCTTGGCAATATACCTTTTTTCAATTTAAATGAATGGTACATGAGATATTTTTAACTATAAACAAATATATTTTGTTTTGAAATCTAGACTTTTTTCTTTCACCAGAAGCTTTCAATTCTTTTATTTAATAATTTTACAGAATGGTTAAGGTTGGAAGGGACCTCTAGAGATCATCTAGTCCAAACCCCCTGCTCCAGCAGGGGGACGCCTAGAGCACGGGGCACAGGGTGGCATCCAGGTGGGATTTGAAGATCTCCAGAGAAGGAGACTCCACAACCTCTCTGGGCAGCCTGTTCCAGGGCTCTGTCACCTTCACAGTAAAGTTCTTCCTCATATGGAGGTGGAACTTTACGATGGACCCTCTCTAGAAGCTCCATGTCCTCTTATTCTGGGGAGCTCAGAACTGCACCCCATACTCCAGATGCGGCCTCATCAGAGGCAATTCTCATCTGAGAATTGATATCCATGCTGACAGAGAATTTAATAAGTAGTAAATTACAGCTTATCACAAATAGAAGTGTCCTATTTAAAATACTAGGGCTTGACTTTTTTTTTTTTTCTTTTTTTTTTGCTTTCACCAATTCTGGACATCCATTTAACCTTAGGGAAACATCAGAGCTTTGCCTTATCTGTATCTTTTTCTTTCTGTTCTTTCTGTTACATTTTTTTTTATGGTTAAGCTAGTTTCTCAAATGATTGCTTTTAGGGATAGAAGTCTGGTCTCTATATATTTATATACAAAGCCCCCTGTAGAGAACATCTCTGAAGCTGAAGCTTTTAAAGAAGCAAGAGTCTGAAATCTCTCTAAGCAAGCTGGAAATTGAACAGGTCTTTAAGATATGAAAAGGAAAGACCTAACGAAAAGATTCTAGACTGTAATGAAAAATATCTGTTTTAACTTATTTAACTAGGTGGTTTCATCAATCTTATTACCATCTCATTATTTACTGAGTTTTTTATTTTTATTTTAGTCTTTTCTCAATAATAGAAATAATAAAATCCTACTGATTGCAGTAGGATATGACATTTTTATATCACTTATGATTTGGTCCACGAAGATACATCACTGCCTAAGTTCCCCCTAGATCAATGCAGGTGAGGCATCTGCATAGTTTCATGGAGCTGGGTATCTGATTTTGGATGTGTAGGATGCCAAGGATGTTCCATTCTATGTAGAATTTTAGAAATAAATGCTTTACAACCCATATGATGAATACTGATGGAGTGTCTTGTGTTGAACAGCAACTAAAAGAAGTTATGTCAAGAAGATTAAGAGATAAAACAAATATCTTTTGGGAGTACCCAAACTGTACAGTATTTAACATGACACACAGAAAATATGGGGTCTTTATTGTACGTCAGTTAAAATGTGGCTTAACAAGCTTAAGACATATGAATGAATATGTGGTCCCAGCACCCAAAGGACTATAGAAGAGGCAAGAGGCAATTGTAGACAGATGGAAATCCACCACCAGCCATGCTTTATCAGTGCCAGATCTGGTTGCTGCAAGGGCAGAGAGGAAGTCCATGGGTCAGGAACAGAGAGGGACATCCTTTCTCTTTAGCCACCATCAAGGGTGCAGTGTGTTCACATGCATTTCACACCGGGATTCCTATGAATGTTACCTCTTCAGCTACACAACAAACACCTCCACTGGTGAGCTGCCATCAGCACCAAGCCTCCCTTGCTGCTGAGGCTACAATTGTCTGCTCAGGAGCTGAGCTTTGGATCAGTATCAGGCCATCAAAGTGCGGGGAACTGGATCAAAATGAGTCTGGCCTGTGCACATGTTAGCATTGGCACTACACTGTGAATGGGAATGGTGGCTTTGAAGAAAATTACTGCGTGGGTCAATTTACAAGTGCAGAGAAGTTTTCTTATGGTTATGTGTGCTTAATCCTGCGCACCTGGCTCCATACCAGTAATATACCCCCATGCAAAAAAAAAAAAAGAACTGATTGTATGCAAATTAAAAATATATTGTGCTCTCACAGGTTTTTTATTATTATTATTATTATCACTGAATAGCAAACTGAATAGCTTTTGTAATGAAGCATACTTGCAAATAGGAAAAATCTATACAGCCTTCTTGTACCCTATTCTTCTGTTACCGTTTCACTAATCAAATGATTTCATTTAAAAATATTCCTTTTCTCCATTACAGCTTGGATGTGATGATAGGTCACTGACCTATCTCTGTGCTATTGAATTTCAGCATAATGCTTGATTTACCTTAGACAACCCACACACATTGCCAGAACGCTAGCTTATACCTACTTTGTAGCACAACCCTTTGTTCACCAAGCTTTTATCCAAGGAGCAAACTGATACTATAAAATTTAATTTATCATATTATTATGGGTCCTGGTGGGATAGAGTTCTGTGAGCAGGGAGTGAATGTGATGATTTGGGAAAATGGAGCTTCTTGGAGAGAATCAAAGCATGTAAGTGGGAAACAAAGATATGTCAATATTTTGTTATTCAGAAACTTTTGTTCTCATATATTGCATACAGTTCCCCTAAACTGACGGTCACAAATTTAAAAAGAAAAAAAAAAGCCACTCATGAACCATATGTTCACTTTAACTGGAATTTTTGTAAAGGATAACATTTCAAATTAGATTCAAGTCAGTCTTTCTAACACAGAAATTTTCTGTAACTGTTAGCCCTTTATTAGGAATGAAGGATAAAGAACTTCACCCAGGTGAAGATATCAGGAATCATGAGGGTCAAATTTCACTTCCACACATTTGCATTGATGATATTGCCACAAAAATGAGCTTTGAGAAGAGAATGATTATAGCGAGTAGAAATGACTAATCACAGAAAAAAATATAACACTCTATACAAAATATAAAATGTTTATAAATGTCAAGTTGTGCACATATCCTTGAATCAAAGTAGTGTATTATAACTAATGTCCAAGCTTTGCGAGAAAAAAAAGCATCAATATTCCCAATATAAATATATATTATATAGAATATAAACATAAATAACTAACAGAAGTAGTAAGATGTATACTACTCACAGTTATAAAACAATAGATTTAAGAACACAATGTAATGGCAGTACTAAAAATCCTTTATTTGGGATATATATATCCCAAATTACATTCTATGCTTTGGCAAAAAGCCAGACTAGGGAGCTGGTCAGCCATGCAGAAACAAGTAGTGACTCTTTCTCTGTTTGAAAGTAATTCACCTCTTCCTCTGATTCTTCCCCCCACATCTCCTTGGATGTGTGAAACGATAGCTTCCACTCTGATAAAGAGTAACATCTCAATGCCACTGTAAATTCAGATAAATTTTCTTTCTCCACCCAACTTGTGAACCATCCATCTTCCATTTAGAAGTTCTTGTTCATGCTATGCCAGTCCTCATACAACTTTATTCCCTTCCTTGCTCATCACAAATTATTTTCTACATAAAATACCACCGAATCTCTGAATTTGCAAAGCACAGCACTGCATCTTTATAAGCATGTGCTTTCTATATTCTTTCAATAGGTGACCATTTCACCTTCTTCTTACTTCCTCCTATTAAGCCATGTGGCTTAGTGGTCTCTGAAGAACCTTTTTTAGTATTATTTTTTATTATTATTATTTTTATCTTTCAGTTCATTTAGAGCGTGGGGGCTCCTGAGGGAACTGTCTGCAGTGCTTAGCAGCAGTACAGCACCATGCTGCCCTGTTAGCACAAACCCTACCTGCTGTGTTTGCCTTGTGTTAGTCTGTGGTTTTGAAGGAGGATATAGACATAAAATATATTGGAGATAGATAATCTTTCCTTTCACCAGCAAGGAGGAAGATCCAACAGAGACCTCCAGGATACAGCCTAGTCCTGAAATATAGCTGCCAGGGCAGGCCTAGTGCACCAGGCACTGATCCCATTAAAGGGAGGAGGAGCTTGACATCAAACAAAAGGAATTTGTTTGTATTTTATATTTACAGGAGAAGTGTAAGCCTGAGGAGGGAGGAATGGGAGGATAGGGAGAAAAAGCAAGAGAGAAAGAATTTTATTAGCCTGCAAAACTGCATGCACATCAGGCATACTTATTAACTAAACAACTAAGAGAAAAAGCTTTCATATCAGAAAATGTTTTGTTATTCTTCCAGAAGTTCATTTTTGCTGTTTTAATTAAAAAAAAAAAAAAAGAGAGAGAGAAAATTGCCTCAAGTACTCCAATTTTTTCTCCTCATACACTGGAGGCATATATTAATGTTATAAATTTAACTATGAATAAATACACAAAATGCTGGAAATAATTTTCTAATATTAGGACATAAGGAAAAAGAAAGTTTTTTTACTAATTAACATCTTTATATCTTTATGAGAATTATATGTTGAATAAACTAGGCTTGGTTATACAAAGAAAACATATTTGCATTTTGGCTAATATTTGTCTTTTGATATTAGTATTAATTTTGAACTTTGGTCTATAACTGATTGAAATATTTTATTTTTCTTTCTAGGACCTCATAACCTTTGGAGCACAATTAGCCACTACTGCTGGGCAACCTGCAACCTTTTCAGAAAAAAATGAACTCTTTAAAAGGGGAATAAATCTTAGGTTTATTTTCAGTTTGGAAGAAATTTTCAATAGAGCATGTCATTATTAAGGTCATGACTTTTCAAAATCAATATAACTGTAGACAACTTAATAAGATTGCTGCTTGCTTTTATTAATATATTTATTAGTCATTGGTATAACAGAAATATTATAAACATCTTAATATTTTGAAATTTTGGAAATTTATTTTTTGAGGGTTTGGTGAGCTTGCTTTTATCATACTATTTCTTTTAATCTGAATAACATTTAGATTCTTATGTCTCCTTCTTATTATAACTTCACCATAAAAATGTTTGCCATATTTATAAGATTAAAATGAAAAAGAGGGGAAGCTTCAGGAGAAACTGGGTCTGCTTTAGGGAACAGATCTATAGTGACAGATCTTTTTGCCTATTGAAATTACCCTGATTATTTGGCCTAACTAGGCCTATCCCTAGGGATATGCTGAAATGCCCTGCAGTGAAATATCTAAAGAAGATTCCTTAATCATTTTCTGTTCCGTGTTCCACTCCACAAACATATTTTTCAAGCCCTGTTCCAGATAAATGTCCAGTCTGTGACAATAACGTCATACAGTGGAAGCCCTCCTACTCCAGTCAGTATTGCTGTTTACTATTGTTTCTCTATGAGGACATATCAATGATAAATTTAAAGTTCGATAATAAAGCAATGTGGAAAAGTTTTAAGGGCTCCAAGTGTAAACCGAACAAATGATGCTATTGGTGTAAGTGCCAAGATTTAAGGCACAGGGGACTGCTGGGTGACCTGTGTGGGAGAAGGTCATGCAATACTCTGTGCCTGTCACTCTGAGGGAACATGGCTGTGGGTGACACACACCAAGGAAGGGAACTAAGAAGCATGAACAGACAGAAGAAAAACAGTAAGAAGTACAGAGGAGCAGAAGGAAATCAATATGCACATTATCCCATCTCCTGAACTGCCTATTGCCTCCCAGAGAGACTGGGATGAACAGTAAAAATAGCAATAACTGAGACAAAGAAGGGAGAAAAAAGGCATCTTGACTAAGCTGATTCTTGGAAAGAGAGTATTCTCAATACTGGCAATAAATCAAGTAAAATTTCCCCTAATAATATAGACATTTTCCACATGCTACTCTGCCTATGAAAAGTGAGCTATCTCCTTAGCATGCCAAAAAGCTGATTAGCATACTGTAGTAGAGCCAGTGTGTGCACCCCCTAATGTCTTTCCACTCAAATGGGCAAACACTAGTTTTAAAAGTCTAATGGAAGATCCATTCTGCAGTGATATCGTTATATTAATAGTAGACACAGGAGATTAAAAGAATAAGGGAATGTAATTTTGGGAACTATGTATTAAAGTCAGTATTACACAATTGCTGACATGAAATACACAATTTATTGTGTATTCAAATTCAAATATGAATATTGGGACAGGGTTAATAGATACTAATACTTAACATTAGTTATTAAGCTCCTAGCAATATTAACCTCCCCAACACTCAATGCAAGAATTCACAGTAAAAGCAGCGATGGTGGTTCCTAGTCATTCTAAGGTGTTACTTGAAACTTTCCTGCTCTGAAATTGTATAAAACCATCAGAAAGTCTAGTCACACATCCTGCCTTTAGGAAAGAGTTAATACCATGTCACAAAGATCAAACAGTTATATGTTTCTCATAATAGGTTGTCTGTTTTAATCATCTCTTGGCTGTAGAAATCACTTCCTGCAGACCATGCAAGTAGAACTTTTGAGACTTCATGAGTCTACAAGAAACATCAGATACTTTAGTTATTGTAATTACTCAGCTCCTGTATGGTGTGTAAATGGACTTAGCTTTTAGGTTTGGTAATTTAATTTTACTTATTACCATGTCTGATGTCATACAAGTCTTTAAATCAACTGAGTTGTGCTGATTTTTAGCACAAAACTTCTGGCCAGAGGACCACATTGTAATATGGCATCAGTTGCATCCATTTATGGTATTCTACTCTGCAGGAATAGTAGTGAGACATTATGATCAACTTGTAGTCCCTACAATGGGAGAAGGCTCAGACGGTGAAGTGCCCCATGAAGCTCGGGAATTAATGCAGGGTGAAATTCATTAGCCATCTATTCCTTCCCAGGGTTGGGGTCACAGTGAGAATATTACAGAGACTGGTAATGGGAATCATGTAAGTATCATAATTGAACTATATATTACAATATTACAAGTTGACCATGAGGCAGCAGTGTGCCCTCGTGGCCAAGAAGGCCAGTGGGATCCTGGGGTGCATTAAGAGGAGC
>JAWLRI010000760.1:658495-689385 GCA_034781795.1 Crypturellus tataupa | reverse complement strand
GAACTTCTTGACAGTGAGGGTGACAGAGCCCTGGCACAGGCTGCCCAGAGAGGTTGTGGAGTCTCCTTCTCTGGAGACCTTCCAAACCCGTCTGGATGCCACCCTGTGCCACGTGCTCTAAGTGGCCCGGCATGTACAAGGGGGTTGGACTAGATGACCTCTGGAGGTCCCTTCTAACCTTAGGCATTCTATGATTCTATGATTCTATGATTGCTGTATTTTCCTAAGCACATACACTAGTACAGTGATTTCTGTATACTGCTGTATCACTCTGCTAAATGAAAAAATTCATGTAATATCAAATATCTTCAAAGTAATTTTTTATATTAAACTTTGCACTCTCTGTGTGTGAAATATCTTAAAGCACCTAGTCAGAGAGACATGAACTCTGACAAATATAGACATAAAAGAATACATTATTAAATTAGCCAGCAGGAATACTGACAATATGAAACCTAGGACTATTTTACATGTTTTTCATTAGCCTTTGAAAGCAGCAGTAAATAGTCATACTGAATGTAGCATAATAAAAATCTCCAACTTGAGCTGCATCATATGGTTGGACTGTAACCATCTAACTCAGTAAAATCTTTCTTAAAATTATAATTAAAGAGTGGGTTTCAGGAAGAGATGGGAGTAGAAGGAGAGTTCTAATTCAGAATAACTTAAAAAAAAAAGAAAAATAAATATTCTAGAGTTACCTACTCACTTTGTTTAGCTTTTGGCAGACTATTTTACACAATACATTAAGATTTTTTTTAAACAATAATACTACAGATTCTGCAACCAACTATTGATATTGCCTTTCTTTAAGCTTCAAATGTGTGCGTGGCTATGTTTTGAGAAGGTGAAGAAATACGCTTAAAATAGCTCACCAGTTTCAATGGGGTCAGCAGCTCTGTGAAGAGGTTACTCAGCTCCGGCCATGACAGTAGCTATCAAAGCAGGTCAGATTTCTCATTAGGAATCAGCTGCTAATCTGCATGCAGGGAGGATAACACTTTTTTCATTCTCTCTTCATCTTTTGTGCTTAGATTACAAAAACTTTAGGGAAAGATCGTTCCTTAGTTGATACATTCCATTAGAGTAGGACTTTTCTTCACTTATTTCTTCTGCCTGAAAAGTAGGCATCTATCTGAAGCTCACCACTTTCACCTCATCCTGAGACTCGTGTTGAATCAAACTCTGGTGATTCTTGTGTCTCTCTCCATTGACTTAGCATGTAGGGGGAAGTATCTACACCAACCGTGAGACTACATGGCCAATTTTAGTAGAGAAGAATACTATCACTAGTACCCAGGCTGTGTATAATAATAATTGGAATAATAATTATAGCTTATAAATGAGAACATGCTATATTGTAATTTTGCTTCAGTGATTTTTTTCTCCTTTTTACTGAGTTTTTATCATGCCTTTTTTTTCTTTTCCCTCTGTGATTTTTCTCTCTAATATATCCCAATCTTTTTCCTCTCTCTCTATTGGTATCTCTATATCCTTAAAGCAATATGAATGTTTCTTTATAAACTGTACTGCCTTTCATGGTAATTACCATTACTTTCTAACCTTTGTTAGCTGCGTACCTCAGCCTCAACAGGCAATCAGATCAAAGTAGCTCAGTAGACTTTCATGTTTGTATACGTTAGAAACATTTTTCTTTCTGTCTGAGATGAAACTCAACAACTAGTACTTGCAGTATCCTTTCTATTTTGACAAGAAAAAAAAAATCTGTTGCAGAACATTTAAAAAGGAAATTCAACTGCATGGCAGTTCAAGGTGCTCCACAGAATACAAACCTGCTGAGTTAAAACAGCTCAGACATTTGTCTCTGATTACAGCAAACAAGGCCTGTTGGATATAATTTTTAACATAAAACATGTGCAGTTTATTCTTGTTCTGGAACCATTTGTATGTATGAAGTATATATTACTTAAAATCATTATGAGAGTCCCAGTCATGACTTTGTATAAAATTCTACATCCAAAACCAGATTTAAAATAGGATTAAATGTCTATGTGTCTCTCCAATGATTTGGTCTTTTTTGAATGAAACTGGAAAAAATAACAGAGGTGAGAAATTTGTTTGAGTTAGTTTTTATTACTATTTATTTATTTATTTCATTTATTTTTATTTTTCCCCCAGGATTTTCTCTTCTTTTAATAGCAATCCATGATTTGGAGTGCCCTTGCTATTGTTATTTGGTGCCCTTCCTGTTGTCATTTTATCTCTTCCAGTCCTTCTCTGCCTTCTATTCCTCCCTAATAATTTCAGAAGATTTGCCCAGTGAGGGACATGAGAAATATTGACAAGTTTTGTGAGACAGAAGAAGCCTTTCCCATCTATTTCTCATTAAGCTTTGATCCTGTAAATCAAATATGTGGGCTGCACATGGTATCTGCCCACTCATAACTCATTACCGGATCAGAATGGAAATGCAAACTGAAAGGGACTGCATGAGACCTGACAGTCAATAAAAGAACTCAACTATTTTCCATAGAAGAAAGCTGAAATTCATTCTTCCTGATAAAATCAGAGAACTATCCATTCACTTAGACATATAATAGGAGAGAAAATGAGGCTTGCGTTCAAGCTAGAAGCAAAATATTGAAAATCACTTACTCTAGAGAAAAAATCAGAATTTAAGGAGAAGTAATTTCACTATTTTGGAACCTTCATGGCTATTCTTATATTAAAATATAAATCATAATGTATTATAAATTCAAAATTTTATAAGACATCAATTTATCAAATACTGAATTTACATTAATTAAAGTTGATTAAATCAAAGTTATCTAAAAATGTCCACGGGAGAGGTCCTAAGGTCTGATGGCCTTTGAAAAAATTCAAAAATACTTTCTGTTGCCTTGTTGGATGCATTTCTAAAATCAAATTATTTATTACTACATATTGTACTGTATGTGCATTTTTCAAACTTTATGAAAGAAATGACCATTCATTCTTGTTTATTTTTTGCACAGCATCTAGAAATCAAGTCATGAGCCAGAACATCTTTATGTCACTTCTATATATAAAGATAAAATAAAAAGAACAGTGATTCAAAAGAGACCAAACTGCAAAACACAGTAATGAAGATGGGGGCTTTCCAGACAGATACAGACAAGTAAGGAAATACGAGATGATACCAGTCGGTAAAGTGCTAACTCTCTAACAAATAAAGATTTCAACATCCTGGGCACAACTTGCCACATCAGACAATAAATGTACAAAAGTTTTGGGCTTCTTGTACAGAAACGACTATTTAAAACATATCAAAAAGTTTGTTATAGTGCTAATTTGCATGCTAAAGTGTTTACTATCATCTAATTGTTCAATATATCAGCTGCTGCGATCAAAGTGTCAAGACTGTCATTCCTATGTACAATGAGGAAGCCCTTCCTCATTGCTGTGATATAAGCACTTCTAAGGTAGTCCCAACGGATGTAAATTTGTGTCTAGTAAAAGCAAAACAGAGATGTAGTAATGAGAATATTTTGTTTTCAGTGATAGTGACTATGTTAACTGGCTTGGGAAAGCAAGGAATGAGGAAGACATTGTTTGGAAGATCAACAGTAGCAGTACATGATACTGAGTAAGAAAGGAGCATCTTGTTCAGTAATAGTCATATATTTTGCTTTTTTTAGACATAGAGATGTGAAATGCAGCATATGATGCTACAGAAAAAGGATGAATGAGAAGAAAATGTCAATGAAGGATATTTTAGCATATCCTCCCTGGGGTGAACAATAAAAAGATACGAGTCACATTGACAGGACTGAAAAAAATATGAAAGAAAAGGAAAAATAAAGTAGGTCTGCTGAAAATAATAGATACTCAAAAAAAAAAAATTTACATAAGATACTCTTAGATGAGATCAAGAACAGAGATGATGATAAGCTACATGCATACAGGTAAGAATTTCACTTCACAAAGTGTCAAAATCAATTAACAAACTGATTAGAAAATGAAGGAATAAAGTGATTAATTACATGTTCATTTAATGAAGTCAATAAATAATGCACTCTATCATTGGGGAAGTCATGTGAAATCTAAAGAACTTTGGACTCACTAGCCAGAACTCTTGGTAGCCCCCATGCCTTGCTACTTATTGTTGAGATACAGAGAGTATTTGAAAGATATCTTTGCCACCACCAACTCTCTCTAAAGCTTTCTGTTCTCTGTATTCTCTATTAAAGCACCCAAATCTACTGTTTATGAAATTCAAGCATGAATATAATTTAATGTTTTTGGCCACTCGTTATTGAATAATATTAATGAGTAACTGTAGGAAAGACTTTTCCTAAAAGATCTTCGTTATCCAGATAGCTGACTGCTACTACAGAGAAAACCAAGAGCAAAGTAGAAATGAAACAATATGTCCTTCAGGCCAAAAAAAAAGACTTGCGACATCATGGGGTTGTGTTATGGAGCATGTAGCCAACAGGCCGAGGGAAGTGGTAATTCCCCTCTGTTCAGCATTTTCCCATATCTGGAGCATTCACTGTGTTCACCATGGGGCTGCTGAGTAGTAGAAAATCATATATAAATATATATATAAATATGACATATTTTTATATATATTATATATATATAAACACATATAATTACTGGGGGAATACCGCTGGTTGGCCATGAAGATGACTGGGGACAGCAGCATGGGAATAGGTGAACCCCTTTAACCTTCAGAGAAAGCTCAGGGAAGACCTAACTGCTGTCTGCAACTTCCTCGTGGAAGGCTGAAGAAAATATGATGCCAAATTCTCTCTGCACTACAATAGGATGAAACAGATTCATGTAACAATATACAAAGGTACAATGAGATCTTAGGAAGCTATGAGGGTGGTCCAATATAAGAATAGGTCAACCAGAGTGGTAGAATTGCCAACCTTGGAGTTATTTAAAATTCAGTTGGACAAGGCCATAAACTAAATCTGAACCATTTGGATCGGCTTTGAGTGGAGGTTTGGACTAGATGATCTCCAGATGTCCCTTCTGATCTAAATAATGTGGAGTCTATGATTTTGTGTAAGTGGAAGCAGTTTTTCACTTTTCACTATGGAAGTTTAAAGGAGCTAGCTGTTAAATGCTTATGGCAATTTTGTGAACTTGTGGAAGACAGAATTGAGAAGCAAACTTACAGTATCATTGTTTAAAATAATGGGGTTATGAGATTTGAAAAAGTACTGAGAAATACCAGAAAATATTTTGGAAAAGTTATAGGAAAATATTTAGATGCAATGAGTTTGCAAATATCTTCAAAAAATTGTGTTATATAACTTACATTTGACATATCTATGTGACTTATACCATGTAAGAGAAGAGTGTTGTAAAATCTTCTAGGGTGGCCTGAGCGCAAATAATACAGTCAAAATTCAAAGTTATCAAGTTGAAAGCATAATTTGAAGCTAAACGTATACTTTGAACTCAGAAGAAATTCGGAAAAGACAAATGTACTTCTCATAAATACAGACATGCATGCAAACAGAGGATGCACAAAAAAGAGGGCAAAACCAAACATGACATATTTGGCTATGCAGAGTAGTAGCTGGAGGGGTTACACTGGAAAGAATCCATAAATTAAGAAATTGTGAAAGAATGCTTAAAAAATAGTAAATATGACCCCTAAATAAAGTTAAATAAAGTTTTTAGCTGCTGGGTTCATTTAGACTTAGAAAGGAGAAGCCTGAGTGAAAATATGATAAGCTGTCTACCTTATAAAATGCCACCAGGAAGAAGATGATAATCATGTTTTCTTCATTGAGAATGTTGAAAAAAAGGAAGGCATTATCAACCTAATCTGCAGAAAATGCAGGTTGGACTTTAGGAAAAGATGTAGACAAGAATGTTGTGGATTTTCTTTCCTTTGTGGTTTTATCAAGAAACTGGATCTGCCAGCATTTATCCATGTAAAACTGATTCCTTCTTAGTACCAAGGACAAACTAGATCAGCAATGTTGCACCTAAAGACTCATAACTGGATAGGGTCTGTGATTTCAATTCATATAACTTACATTGATGGGGAAATGCATGTTTGACAATGATAGGAATCATGTTTTCACAGGGATTAACAAGTTCATTTCAAGTTCATAGGAGGTTCATTTGGTTCTCTGCAAAGAAAAATGTTTTTCACTGAAAAAAAGGGTTTCTTTGAAGTTCTTTTTTTTTTCTCTTTTTCTAAATTATGCAAAGACTGTCCAGAAATATAGTTATATATCCCAGTAAGTTTAAAGTTTATTACAGTGAGGTAAAACTCAGGGAAATAGAGAAATCATTTATGAGTGAATTATACAGATTATATGGTTAAGAAAAGAATTTTTTTTAATGGAACAAAATTAGACCAGTAGGTAAAGAGACTCAAAGTTAGCTCAGCGGTTAATCTGATTGGTAGACAAGCTATTGAAGAATGGATTAAGGATCCAGAAAATTAATTATGAAATGAGTCAGATAGGAATTATTAATGAATTAATTAAGTTTTTAAGAATTCTTGTGATCTGAGTAGAGAAGAGCTAGGGTGATCTGCTGTGAACATGATACATAGTTACTAGGATAGAAAGTTAAGATATTAACTTATGAAAGGGAAGAGAAATTATTAAAAGTAATGCTACCCACTGGAGTCACAGTCATGGAAATGTAGGAAGAATTGATTCTTCTTTATTATGCAGTCAGAAAGCAAAACAGAAAGAAACTCTCTACTATCTGATGTAGCCAAAATTCCTTAGTGTTAATACTGATTTTGTTATTAAATAAGAAAAGATTTAATTCAAAATGAGGCATTTGTGTTATATAAATGTTGCTTTGTTCATTAAAAGCTGTATGTATGCACAGAAAGATAAAGCAAGAAGAACTAACGGCTGTGATAACCTTCTTAGAGCAGGTAGTGCTAACTCATGCTGGTGGTTAGAAAACTCCCTTGCTCTTGTGCTGTCAGATCCTCTCCTTTTTCTCAGGCTTTTTATTTTTTTTTTTTTTTTTTTTTTTGTAATGCAGAAGTTTCGGGAACTAAAGAATAACTTCAAACCATCAGAGTCTAAAATATTTCCCCCTCTATCTTTCCTAAGAAGATCCAAACAACATCATGCAAGGATGGACTCAGTGCTCAAACCAAGCACCAGTCCCTGTGCTTAGCACGGGACACTGCAAGACTGTCCTTGTGATGTCTCAGCTCTCACCCTCATTCGAGCACAATGCTGATGAGAGTCTACTCAGCAGAGCCTAAAGCCTGCATCTTTAGTGGAGAAGGAATTTAGACCCCCTTTCATCTCCAGAACTTCCCCTCATCCCTGCAAAAGTCCTATGAGGACAGACCATTCTGGGACTACGGAGAAACATGGATTTTTACTGGATTTTTTAAAGGTATTTTTTGTCTATTTCAATTCTCTTACAGAAGATACCCTTAGACTTAACATGGGGTCTTGTACCTGATGTAATATCTGAGGATTTTTTTTCTTTTCCAGAAAACTGGAAAAAGCGAGTATTATAACAAAAAAAAAGAGAGAGAGAGAGAGAAAGAAAAAGAGAGAGAAAGAGAAAGAGAGAGAGAGAGAGAGAAAGAAAGAGAAAAAGAAAGAGAAACAGAAGGATTATTCTTCTATAGTCTACCTAGTCAGGATTGTAAAGAACGGAATTTATTAAATGCATACATAAACACAACATAACACAAGGAAGTAATGGTTTATTGGTAACATTCTTTAAATCAATATCAATTCTCTTGAAGTTTTTAAATTTATCTTAAACGTAAGTTTTATTAGGTCAATCATATAACATTTCTGAAATAAGACCTGCCACACTCATGATTGAACGAACTCATACAATTTATGGAAATCCTTACAAAATTAGATTTTCAATAGTATGTCTGACTTGTTCTTCTTTGTTGTTATTGTTTCTGTTCTACTTCACAAAGTATTATGTAGCAAACTATGAATTTTAGAACTATTTGGATTTTTAACTTTATTATCTTTTCAGCTGTGTTCAATATGGGTGTTTGGAAAAACATGATGTTCATGTGAAAACATGCTGTCAAGGTGTCCATTTCTATTTATTTTTGGACAGACACATGTAAGTTGGTAAGCATTGATTTCATAGACCTACAAAAAAAAAACTGTGTTACAAAAATTCAACCAAGAGTTCTGAACATGTCTAGTTTACTAGGTAATGCGATGGAGAACCATGTTCACATGAAGTAATAAAGGGATATAAAATCATCCTCAAAAGAATGAAAAACATCTCTGTTAAATCTGTGCTGAATATCAAAAGGTAAAGTATGGGAATACATAGGAAGAAAGGTTGATATAGCCAAGAACGAAAACAATAATCTGATTGCTTGATGGATAAAGGATTTTCAGAGGCCAACCATCATGAGAGTGTGTAGGATGAAAGGTTAATAAAGATCACCTGGTGAAGGTAAAGAGACGTGGGGATATAAAGGGCACCTGTTGAAGACTGGGGAGTGCTCTTCTCTGGGATTGGTCACTGGGTTGCTGGCACTCCAGGATTGGTGGGAAGGTTGTTGAAATACCCTGGACTTTGGGCTTAGGGAGATCTGCTGGGCCTTCCTGCTCTTCTGTCTCCTTATAGTAAAGGATGGTTGATCAGCTTATGTGCAGTGTGAATGGAAGCAACAAATCTTTATATTAAGTGAAGTTCATATTTTCAAGTATCTTTTTACAAACAGCTAATTAAACATTCCTTACCTCTCTTGGCAGGTAAATAATAGTAAAGTAAATGGTTTAAGAACTAGGGACAGTATGCTTATCACAAATAATATGAATTCCTCTACCCCTATGATTAATATTTGATGTGAGAAATTTCAGACTATTGATTAGTTCTATTAATAATTAAACCAATGTTATTGTGTATGATTAAGGCTATTCTTTTTAATGTATTCTCAGATCACATCTAACACCTCGGCATAAATTCTTTATCATATCTAGCCATGCATGCATTCCAGCAAGCCTGCTATGGAAAGCCTTGTAATTACAATTCAACTAACACTCCGTTATCAACAAACAGAAGTTGTTTTCCAGTTGGCGAGTTAGAAATAGTTGCAGAAGAATGCTCAAAGCGGCTGGATATTTTTATTTATTTATTAGTTGTTGGCATTTGCTTCATGAATTTTTTCTCCTTTCTATTGACCACTTGACTGGATTTCTACTTAAGAGTAGCAAAATCTTGGTTAGAATTAGTAAGCAACACAGAATACTGATATGAATTATATGAAAATGATATGAAACAAGGTATTAAAAATGTAAGAATGGCAATAAAAGCTGTGAAGAAATGTTCCATAGAAATGTTTTTAAAAAGTAAATTTACAGAATCATAGAATGGTTGAGGTTGGAAGGCACCTCTAGAGATCATCTAGTCCAACCCCTCTGCTCAAGCAGGGGCACCTAGAGCACGTGGCACAGGGTGGTATCCAGACGGGTTTGGAAGGTCTCCAGAGAAGGAGACTCCACAGCCTCTCTGGCAGCCTGTTCCACGGTTCAGTCACCCTCACAGGAAAGAAGTTCTTCCTCATGTAGAGGTGGAACTTCCTGGGTTTCAACTTGCACCATTACTGCTTGTTCTGTCACTGGCCACCACCAAGAAGAGTTAGACCCCATCCTCCCTGTGTTCTCCCCTCCCCTCAGGTATTTATGCATACTGATCAGATCTTCTCTCAGTCTTCTCCAGGCTAAACAGGCCCAGCTCGCTTAGTCCTTCCTCGTAAAATAGATGCTCCAGTCTCTTATTTATAATCTTTGTGGCTCTATGCTGGACCCTCTCTAGAAGCTCCATGTCTTCCTTGTTCTCGGGAGCCCAGAACTGCACCCAATATTCCAGGTGTGGCCTCACCAGAGCTGAGTAGAGGGGCAGGATCCCCTCCCTCCACCTGCTAGCAACACTCCTCTTCATGCAGGCCAGGATCCCATTGGCTACCTTGGCCAGAAGGAGACACTGCTGTCTCATGCTTAACTTGTTGTCAACCAGGACTTCCAAATCCTGGAGCTGCTTTCCATCAGGTCAACCCGTCATCTGTACTAAGGTTATTCCTCCCCAGGTTCAGGACCCTGCACTTGTTGAACCTCAGTGAGGTTCTGCTCTGCCCAACTGTCCAACCTCTTCAGGTCCCTCTGAATGGCAACACAACCCCCTGGAGTGTCGGCCACTCCTCCCAGCTTGGTGTCATCTGCAGACTTGCTGAGGGTGCACTCTGTCCCCACGTCCAAACAATTGACGAACAAGTTGAAGAGCACCAGGCCCAGTACTGACCCCTGCGGGACACCACTGGCCACAGGCCTCCAACTAGTTTCAGCCCCATTTATCACCACCCTTTGGCCTCTGCCATGCAGCCAGTTTTCAATCCCCCTCACTGTCCACTCCTCCAACCCACACTTCCTGAGCTTCCGCATGAGAATGTTATGGAGGACTGTGTTGAAAGCCTTGCTGAAGTCAAGGTAGACAACAACCATGAGTTGAAAAAACTGATAACAAGCTGCAAAACTTTGTCTTTATCTCAATTCACATTAGTTTTTTTTTATTTTCGTAGCTATTATAAATATCATTATAGATCATCTCTGACGAGCAGTGACATGCCTTTATGTTAGTTCTAAGCTAGTTTATATTATTTGTCTGATAAGGGAGGCCATAAATTAAGTTCACCTTGTGCATGCTGGAGATGAAAATTACAGTGCTCCATTAAAACATGTGATTTCTGAACATGAGCATTACTGCATCATTCATTAGAATTCATTTGGTTGTATTTGAGAAGTGAAGCATTAATATTATCTTTTAATGTTTGTAACATCATTTCAAATATTTCTGTAGTATTTTGAATTTTGAGTCTTGGTCATCCTTTTGTTTTGGATTTATATAACACCTACCCAGTCATGAGTGGAGTCCGTGTCTATCACCATGCAAATCTGTCAAATTGCATTTCACTGAAATCTTGATATGTGAGTGTTGGTAGACTGTATATAGAGAGAAAAACACAAATGTTTCTTAGTAATCATCAAGCACAAACCGATGCTCAAAAGCACCTTGTTTAGAAATGGCAGACTTAAGGCAATGGCCTCTGGTCCAATTTGCTCTCAAGAACTAAATTATCTTTTCTGTCAGTTATTGCACCGCTTTTGGAAACCTTGTTGTTGTGGCTGTTTGTAAATAAACTACGTCTGATCATGCTGAAGTGATATGCAACATGAACTCCTCTACAGTGGTGTCCTGTATCTAAGCACTGTAAGGACCTAAAAACTTTATGCTAATACAAAAATGTAGGATATAGGTTATGAGAAAAATCCCAAATGAATGAAAGAGATGAAGCAGGAATTATAAAGTATATTTTTTACTCATTCATACTCTGATAATTATTTCATAGTTTAATACTTCAGATTTTCCATATTAAAGATAGGATACTTTGAATTCATTTGGGAGATAGGCATCTGACGATTAAAAGGAGTTAAATCTATAAACCCTAATTATATCTGAAGACTTAGAAACCTTGTTTTTTTATTAGTTAAAAAATATTATAGGAGTCATAGTTCAAGACTCATCTTTCAAGTATTTTCCCACTTCCTAAGAGCTTATGCTATTTCACACTCATCTTACTTTTTAATAAAGTCTTGAAGAACTTTTTTGATAGAAACAAGAGATCCTCAAAATGGCACGGTAACCTATCACCAAAACTGTAAGATATTGTATGAATTTTTGCTGTGAAGTTCAGCAGTTCTTAGGAAACATCACAAAAATATTTTTAAATTACCTTTACACTAGTGTTGTATTCTATTTTAATCATCTACCAAAAAATTATGTTTTTGCTTACATAGAAAGCTGATATCCTGAAATATCACAGTATACATTGCTTACATTAATCCTGAACGGGTATGTGTTCCTTTTAAACTAATTTAATAACTATTATTCTTGTTAATGAATCTGATATGGGTCAATAAACTATGAATGCAATTCCAGACAGGTAAGAACCTGACACACGCTATAAAGAAATTTGTAATGCAAATATTCAGGATAAAGATACAGAAAAACAACCAGATGATGTATTTTACTCAGCCTATATATGTTATTTCTATAATAGATAGCATATGTTTTGTCTCCCCACAAAGGGAAAGAAAACAAGACCAGACAAGAAAGGAGAGCAACAAACCATCATGGAAAAAAAGGACCGAAGATTTACAGAGCACAGTTAGATGTATGCATTCATTACAAAAGGTTAATACAGAGTGCAAAAGTTACTAGGGCTTCAAGGCAGCTGTAACTTCAGCAGTAAAAATTTAGATGGATTTTTACATGTCCATTAAATGTATTCTGAAATGTGTAGGTATTTTAGCTCCTTTACTTTTATTTGGTAATTGACAGTCTGAAAGGACAAAGACCACATTTGCCTTTGGATCACAAATGTCGCTTTGTATATTTTCTTCGATAATTGAAGCCTCTCATAACTGCCTATGACTATTTTCTTTGCTAAGTTTGGTTAAGACACTTTTTTTTATTCTGAGACAATGGACTGAGGGAGAAAAAAAAAGAAAAGAAAGAATAGAATAAAGACTTAAGCAGACATACAGATTTGTGTGTACTTGGAATAATATCTGCTCTTGTATTCACAAATCTTATGCATGACATTAGTTCAGATTGACACAGACATAAGCACTTAGTGAATTAAAACTGGATCAAAGTCTGTAAGGGAGAGATGATAATGAATCAGGTCAAATGGAGAGAGGTCTGAAATTAAGTCATGTCTTACCTATTGATAGCCTGGAAAAGAGTGAAAAGTATGTTTATATTAGCTGAAAATGTCTTTAAAACAGGAAAAAAAATGCAGCTACTAGTGGCAGCAGAATTAATGCAAACCACAAATCCTGACAAAAATGAAAAATGAAAAATAACGGGCTGACTGGAAAATAACCTGTATCAATTATACCACATTAGGCTCCTGGCACGCTGCCAGCTGAAGTTGCTCACATGCACTGACAGGCCTGTGGTCAGATGCAGTCTGCAGAAGAGGTGGCAGCAGAGACCACTGAGATGTGGACTGTTCAGCAGTATTGTATCATCTCAGAGAACCACAGAGTGCATATGCAATTCTGACAAAAAATTTGGAAAAATATCAAATAGCAGTACTAGGAGACCCTATTTAATTAATTAACCTATCACTAAGCTAATATAGTTTGCAGCCTTAATGCAGGGCTGGTGGTCATCCCCACATAAGGACAGCAGGGCTCTAGTATGTCAGTGTCAATATGTCCTTAAGAATATTCTAAAGCAATCAGTCAGTTAAGCAATTGACTGATGTACACACAAGACCAAGAGAAATAAAAACCATTTAGGCAGCTTTTCAAATTTCTGCAGAGACCAACAGATCAGCAGTCACAGCTCCAACAAGAATACAGTAGTGAAGAGTCCATGGACCCCGATGGCAGGAAGTATCAAAAGGAGGAAAAACAATCAAGCAAACCAGCATACAAACAACTTCAGGCAGGTAAATCATTATTAGAAGTGACAAAAAAAAAAAAAAAAGCTTTTTTTAGTCATCATTTAGTGTTATATTGGAAGACTAAGTATTGACAAATACCATTAATCCCCAAATATAACATGTAGTCTCTTTTTAAAATTTTTACGAATATGAGACTTCATCGGATCATCACAGTATGTCTATTATCTTTTGGAAGTCAAAAGACTGGAAGATGGGTGAGAAACTGAGTATCCAGGACTTTATACTTCAGTCTGTATTTTCTGCCTACCTTTTGTATTAGCACTACCAATTTCTTATGGCAGAGATAATGATGAACTTCAACATAGAGAATTATCCTGCTCATTTTTCATTCCCATAAATTTCTCTAGTTCTATAGCTTAGAAGTAACCATAAGTTTAATTCTAGCATGGTAATTAAGTATTTGACAACATATCATCTTTTTTTTGTCTTAGAATAACCATATTTTCTAGTGATTCTATAAAATATTTTACTACTCGGGTGGCATTGTTTTTGTATAAATTAAGACATGTCCATCCATAGCAGGAGTTTATACATTATACTCCTAATTCTTTATTTAAAACAGACTGAAACATCTATACAATCAAACATGTTTTATAGCACAATTGTCTGACATGAGGATTGTCCAAGAGGCAGAGACTAAGTGAGACAAGTTCAAAACAGGCCAGACTCAAGCCACCTTTTTCATAAAGGACAATTTGCAGCTTTTAAAGATGAACAGCAAGAAGTATAAATTCAATGAGAGTGTGTGAAGAAAAAAAATCAGAAAGAAATCTATTCATAGATTAGGTAATGGAGGGGTTAAATTAGGAAGAGAATGATAATAAGAAAATGAAAAAAATAATTTCCCAATTTTCTTATAAAGATTGTCTACAAAAGATAAATGTTCCAAATATATTAATGACTGTGAAAGCAAAGTCCATGTTTTTTTTCCAGAACACGTGGGAAATTCTTAAACAACATTTTACTAAATATGGTGTGAATAAACCATAGCAGCTATACAGGCATTCCAACAATTTATTTGCAGTCTGCTTCCTTAAACTGGTACTAAACACATTCATATCTGCAATACAAAAAGATTGCATTTTTTCTTAGTTGACTACACTTTAGACTCTGTTCCATCATCCAAACAGCTCCAAGATAGACTCTGTAAAGCTCCTTCTGAAGATGTTTGTATAAAGTATTCTGACTTTGCTTATTATCCTGCATTGTTAGTAAAAAATATTGCTAATATATGTAGATAAAGCTCATCATTTTTTACATTAGTAAATGCTATATAATAATATATCCAATTTTATTTAAATGTCTTATTCAGGAACATAATAGTTACAAAATTTCCTAATATTTGGACAATAGATGTGTAAGAGGTTTAAAGATCATGAGCTACACAGAGTTTTTCTAAACTTTCCTTTCATTTAAAAATGAAGGTGCTTTGTGAACAACATGTATCCTCAAAGTCAAAGGAGTCAAGTATCCTACTTAATGTAATCCACAGTGTAGGTAGCATTAGTGAAAGCTTTTTGTTGTCCCCAAAAATGCTGCCTTATATACATTATGGACTACAATTCAGAGAAAGAGAATAAACTAAAATTCATGTTTGATGTGTTCTTAAGTTATATGCTCAGAAGAGCAGCAAGGCTACTTTTTGAAGGGCACAACCACACATTAAGTCATGCATTTGCTGTTGGAGGAAAAATTCTGAAACCTTGCAAATAAGGTAAATTGTTTAAGAGTAACTTGTGGTTTGTTCACTTCCAAAATCTATTTTATGGTATAGTAAGAAGTGCCATAGATATGGAAGGCCTTCAAGACATATTGCAGCTATGTCAGGCACTGGTAAAAATCAAGGTGAGAAACTGCCCATGATGCAATTCATGATGTCATAGAAAGTCTGCTTCTGATGACTCAGTAAATTAGATATGTCTACATTCACTGTGAAAACAGTCCTTTTGGTGCCTGTTTGGTAAATTACTTCTCAAATTACTTCAACCTGTTTAGTCTGTTTATGGCATTTTACCCAAGTAGCCACGTATGAGCAGATATCTAAGCCCACCATTAACCTCTACAGTCATAATTCTGAGATATTTAGTAAACATCTAATCAAGTAAAGCGGCTTTTTATCTGCCTCTTCTCTTTACAGTATTTTTGTGAGGCCACTGGTAAGGGAAAACAAAAAAAAAATCATGTTTTTATCATTTTAGACATTTCCTTTGAGGGTACAACTATGTTATTAGTAACTTACAATTTGGGGCAGACAAAAATACTACTACATTTAAGAACTGGAAATTTAGACCTATTTCAGAAAATCATGACCCCATTATTTATTGCAAGGGAGATACTCTTAAAACTTTTTTATTATTGTTATTATTTAATGCCAGTGATGATTCTAGAAAATGACTAATGTGAACAGTCCTTTTTTTTTTTTTTTTTAAACCAATTAAAAGGACCAGATTTAGTAACTCTTAATTAATAAAATCTTTCTCTCGGATGCTGGATAAATATAGTGTCATCCCCCTTATCTCAAAGGAGGAGAAAAACATCCATAAACAAAGACAGATTCCAAATAACAGCAATGGGCTTTTGCAATCAATGTCTTCTTAGTGTGGGAGTTAGTTTCAGGATCTATTGTGTATTAAAAAATATATATATATATATTGTAATAAGCAGAAAACTGATGATGATGTGGTAATATTTTAGTGTTCTCTACCCAGACTACAGCTAATTTATATGATACCCTACCAAGAGATAACAGTTGAAGTATAACCCTTTTAGGCGATACTTTCATATCATAACTAACTAACTGAACTGTGTTCTCTCTGCAGAAAAAATCATACACTTGGAAGTTGATAATAGCTCTCATTTCACGACTAGACACAATCAATGATTAAACATATATTTTCCTCAAAATAATCTTTATAATGGTGCTGTACAAACCTAGGGAGTCCTTCAGGGTGCTGTAGGGCAATTCGTCTGATGTGGAACATTTAAAAGATTTAATAGTTTATGATTAATACATTTTTTTTTCTGTCTGTGATTGTGGTTGTCATTGCTAGCTCAGCTGAAACCAAAGACCAAAGACTGCATATAGTTTATCGAAATAACAAATACTCTATATTTTTAATTATTTTACTTTTTGATATGAACAGTTATTCTTTCTTAGTTACAATGCCAAAGTATTTTTTCAATACCTAGGATTATTTCTGACTACTATTATTATATGTTAGTGCACATTTTAAATGTCATAATTCATATGTAGCTTCTACTTATGTTACTGTTGTGCAGCAAAATATACAGCAATTGAAAAAGGATGATATCTCATCCTGTTGTTCTTACTATCCCACAAACAGCCGCACTGCAGTGTATTTCATAGTGCGATATTAAGATAAAGCATCTAAACTAGAGATAGGTTTAATCTAAAATTGTAAGAACACAATCCTACAAAGACAAAGACATTTCATAATAATTACAATATTTAAATTTATTCTTCTACCAAAATAGTTCTCGTCAGCTTAAATAACATCTTGCATGGGAAAGACTTTTCTAGATGTACTCAAAATAATTTTTTACATTAGATGATGGAAATGTAAACACATAAATAATACAGTCACATTTGAAACCAAACTCTAGCTATGATTTATTAGGTATCCTGAAATCAAATTCTAGGGAAAAAAAAAAAAAAAAATTAAATATAAAACTAAGTAGAATTTGGTCAACTGTCGGGTAATTATAAACTATGAAGTTTAAAACAACTAAAGTGGGTTCTTAATGCTTCAAATAAAGGTTAAAAGTATGAAAGCAAATCTCAGGATAAATTACCAACAAACTATTTACAGAAATAGTTAAGAAGCATTGCCATTTCTAATGTTCTGTCTTTTAAAAGCCTATTTAGCAAATGGGAGAGGGAAAGTAATTTCACTTTCAAAACTGAAATATTATACACATTAACTTTTGAAGAAAGCTAAACCATTGAGAATGTGATAATGGGGAAAGAAAAAACACTATATTTCAAACAAATAATTAGCTACTGGTCTTGCATTTACTGTACTATACTCTTCAATAGTTTCACCTTCAGTAGATACACTATGTATTTTTAATGGATATATTTTATCCTTTTTTAAATCTCTTTAGCTCAAGAAATAACTTTTGTGTGAAATCAACATTTGTCAATATCGACCTATTTGAACTAAGAGTTGTCTTGCTGCTTTTCCAGAAAGTAAAAGACTAATAATTCACTTCCCAATTTATCCCTGAAGGTACTGCTGCCTAATACCATTCATCTCCCTCCACAGCACTGTACTTAACAGAAGTGGTAAGAGGTACTTTCCATGCCTTTTCTGCCATGAGCATGTAGACAGATCAGCCACAAGGAACGGTTTATAAAAAAAGATCTAGAGACAATTCAAGATTTTTTTTCATTCTTGAACAAAGAAATAAAGAAATGAGACTGATGTTGAATAAAAATAGTTTGGCTTTTTGGTTTATTCTAGTCTGACAATTTCACTAGAGTTTTTATTTAAGCTGTTTGGGTCATTTGTATTTTTTTTTAATTTGTTTTAACTTTACTTTCATATGAACTTCGAAACAGAACCTGTCTTGGAAAGAAGAGAAAAAAAAAACAGCAGGCTTAAACTCCTTCTTTGCTCTGATAAGACACAAACCCCTAGCTTTGTTTGTTTTTGTTAATTACTGGAGGATAAACAAGTAATTTACAGTTCATTTGCTAAGTTTTCTCATGGCTTTGTGACTCCCATTGGCAGCCCCAGGTGTGGTTTCCAAAGCCTCCAGCAGCTTCTCCTCACTGAGTCACCCTCTCTCCTAACTCTGCTCACTCTTCTAACCACGGCAGATGAACAGGGAACAGATTTTCAGCATGGTGCTTGTGAAACCATTCCCAGGATGGATTAGAGCATCTCCAACAATCATCTCTGTGGCATTTAAAGAAATAAAATATGAAACATTTCACTTCACATTTCCAGTTTTTCAAGGCCAGAACCTCCAGATGCTGTACTTGCCCCTCCCCAGCATTTGAACAAGGAACACACAAGCTTTTGCTTCAGAGAAAATACTAAATGGAGATGAAAAATAGTGTGATAAGATGGTGTGTTCAAGCCCAAACTTGAACATAGTTGACAGATATTCTTAATCGAAGCCTCAAATTCAGAGCTATGGAGGTGATTCCTTAGAAGTTAGAATTTAAATGCCATATTGGTACAGGTTGGTGGATCAAGTATTTAAATATGAGAAGAATAACAACAAATATACCAATGAAAGTGTATTGCCTGAACACAGGAAAAAACAGTGCCAGGAAACTCTGGAGAGAAATACAAATGCCTCATTTGGAGTGATAACTATATGGAAATGTAAAACTAAAATACCCTATTGTTAAAGACAAATCCATAAAACATGGCAGATCAAATGTACATAGGAAATTAAGAAAGTTAGAAAGGTAATAGAAGAACACCTTAAAAAGAAAGCGCAAGCTAAAAGCAATAAATTATTTAAATATAAAAGCAAGAAGCTAATTAAGGACAATGTCCAATTACAAATTTTTTAAATGATAGCACAGAAATTATAAGGCTTTGGCCTGTCTGACTGGATGAATCAATTGTGAAATTGCAAAGCTGCTGGCCAAGGCATGTAACTTGTCATTGCATACAGACATTGCACAAGATAACCAAGAGGTTCCTACATAACTTCTGTCTACATAGTCAGCCCAGGAATGGACCTTGAGAAATGCAGTGCATTGATTCTAACTTCAGTCCACGGTAAGACCCTACAAAATGTAGGGTATTATCAGAAAGGGAAGAAAGAATAAAATGGAAGCTGCCTTTCTTTCACTGTGTAAAATGTGATGTTACTGTACATTGAGTACTGCATGTGGTTTTCATCACCACATCTCAAGGAAGACATATTGCTGTTAGAGATAAAGAGCAAAAATGACCATGGGTGGGAGCAGCTGCCTTAAGAGGAAACAACCAGAAATGGAAAATGGTTGGACTACTCAGCTTTGAGATGACATGGGCAAGGACATCAACATTTAAAAATATGCTGAAAAAAAGCACAAATGTTATTTACCAAATCCCACTGTGTGAGAACAGGGTTTGCTTAATAAAGCTAGAAGCAGGTAAGTTTAAAGCAGATGAAAGAAAGCACTTAGCTCTGTGAAGAGTGAAACGTGGGACCTTGATTCTGTGGGTGACTATGGGGACAAACAGCTTAAAACAGTTAAGGCAACTCATGGAAAACCACAAATAGACTGTAAGTATAGGAAAGATGCCCTCTAGCAGCCCAACTACAGCAGCCCTGAATGCAGATGGAGTATGGGGAGTCAGAATTCCGCTCTGAAAGGGAAAGGACAGACTCACCCAGTGACCAGAGTTTTGTGTTGTCCCTAAGCAGCATCTTCTTCTGCCACTATCAGAGGCAGAATATTGGGCTAGAAGAGCCTTTCCTTTGATGCATGATATTTTGTGAGTTCTTATAAAGTTTTGTGCAATTCTGAATGCCCCAAATTCAAATATTACAAACTGTCAACTAGAAGACGACTTTAGGAGAAAAGTTAGGATGAGAAAAATAAAGCACAAAAGTAAATGCATATTTTTTGTTGTAATTCTGATGAGTTACATTTTAGAAAATATTTTGAGACTATTACTTCTCACTTCTCAGGAGTTAATAACAGGACAGTGTTGCAAATAGCAGCAATTCAGGTTTGAGCCTTAAATTCCACAATATTCCAAGCTCACATGTTCCATCAACTTCGACAAATTAATTTTTTCTCATTCATGGCCTGTGAACAGAGAATATTATAGAAGATATTCAACTGCATGTTATTCCATGAATACTTTTATTGTTGCTGCTAGGTTACTAAAAATGAAACAACATTCCACACTTTTTCCATTAATTTCTCATTTTTAATTAGAAATACATTCATTTTAATTTTTGATCATTATCTTTCAAACACAGTAGAGCCATATTTTTTTATCTGAGTGACCACATTCTACTATAGGAAAATAAAAGATGAAATTGTATTAGAACTGAACCTCTCTGTCCTTGAAGAAATGTTCCAGAATTGCTAAACTGTAAGTTCCAACTATTTTATTTATTATATTTTAGACCAAAAATTTAATTATTGGTACTGTAAGGAATATACGAACAAGTCAGAGCTTTGAATCCTTAGACTACACAAAGTATTTATTTACATAAATAAAACCTGAAAACCCTTGTTTAGATTCCTATTTAGATCAACAATTATTATTCTAAAATGAGCTATTCTGTTTGTTTGCTACTCAATAGTGCAAAGTAGCTCCAAGGTGAACTTTACGATCTATCTGGACAATTACATACTAACTTATCATTATTTTTCCACTCAGTCCTATATCATCTGAAAAATAGCTTTTAATGCTCTCAGACAACAGAATTCAATACTTTCAGTGCTCTGTTATTAATATTGCTGTCTCTGAGACTGAACTGTATTTTTTCTTCTTCGATAATATCACATTTACCACAAAGGGTATCGTATGCCTGAAACTAGGATGTCATTTATTGCCAAATAATCACAGGGTCCACAAAGGAACTATTTGTGTCAATCAATCAGGCTAGTCTTATCTATCTAACCATGTTTGTCCCCCAGAAGGTAACCATTTGTATTTCACTGTAGCTATGTACAGTGTTCTGAAGGTTAAGATCTTAACATCATATCCTGAAAACTTACTCATTATAACATGGTTTGCTTGCGAAAATAATACACATAATCTTCAATATCCGGTTCAAAGTCTTCAGTATGCTCTTTAGTCCAGCATTTAGATCATTAAAAAGTCCTACCGTGCCCCTTGGGCAACATTAAATGCAGTGAAATGCATCTAATGTTCATGAAATATTGCAAGCTCCAAAGCTCCAGCTAAAAAATGCCAGCGCATTCATGTCCATTTTGTTTATCCTATATATAAAGTCTTGTACATTATTAAAGAGTGAGAACCGTTATAGGTGTCTCAAAAATGTTTTAATGGAAATTTAAAGTTATCTGTTTTTTGATCTAAAAAAAAAAAGTCTAAACACATTTTCTTTTCAGATGGCAGTAATGCTTAGTGTTGCAGTGGGCCCACTCCTGAACAGAACAGGAAACTACTCATAAACTATTTTCAAAACCAAAAGGGAAACTCTCAAGACCTTAGGAAAAACCTGTATCTGACATGTACAAAGAAAGGGAAAAAGCATAATCCCCAGTGGGTAATTTCCTGCAGAAATAAGTCTGGTTTTTCAAAGCCAAACCAAAAAAAAAAAAAAAATCTTTTTTTTTAGATAAAAATATTAGATATCATAGAACTCATTTTTGTTCCTCAGGCAGTTGTAGATTTTCTTTTCTCTTTATCTCTGCATTTGTTCACTTCTTGTGAAAAGACATAAAATTGTTAGTTCTGGAAAAAAAAAGTTCTCTGTGGTTCTACAAAGGAGGTCATATGGAAGCTGTAACAGTGCCTGCACGACTTCCATTTAAAGGCTTAATTTTAGTGAAAACAGTCAGGCTTAATTCTTTTATAAGACTTTCAACAATATAACTTGATTAAACAGTTCTATTCAAAGCTTACAAATAAAGAGATCTAAAAAGGGTCAGCTTACTTAACCTGGGCCACATATTAGACCATATACCTAAAGTTAGGAAAGTGAATTAATGTAGATCATTCCCATCTATTAGTGTAGTTTCAATAAAAGCTGTCAAACTGATACAAGGAGTCCAGCTTGACAGCAGGATCTGTTCTCCCTATGGCTAACATACTTCAGAATTACAGTCATGCTTTTAAGTGGACAGCAGCAATAAGTGCACTCTCTTTTGTTACTTACATTATATAACGTAAAGCAACATAAAGGTTTAATTTTATCATGAAAAAAAGGCAGCCTAAAATGTAAATCAAACCTTGCCTTTTCTTCCAAAGAATTACTTTAATAAAATAAATGGGTTGTTTGAAGATCTTCCGCGACACTTATTGGCTGGAGCCTGAAATGTCAACCAGCTCCTAAGACAATCTCACATCCAGAGTCTCGTCCACCCACGAGACTTGAAATACTGAACTCTGGGCTAAGGTTCAAATGTGTCTTCAGGAGACATTCACATTCCTCTTCTGAGGAGTAGGGGTAGTGGGCTAATTAATAAAAGACAAGTTCTTAGCTTTTTACCTAATTTGTAAGCAGATGAGAAAGAGAGACATATTTAAAGATAAAGCAGTAGAGATATTTTAAGAACAAGTATGAATTAGACAAGAGCCAATGGTTAATAAACTACCACGGAGGTAGTGAAAAAATGCAGAGCTTCATGAAAAGATGGAGAAAGAATGAAGGAATTTTAATTCACAGACTTTCTTAAGGAGATATCTTCACAGATATCATACAGAATGAAAGTTTGTTCTCTGAAATCACTGTTTATGCTTCATTTTAAATATCTGACTAATATTTGGAGGGAGGGGAGACAGTATAAAAATGTTCCTGGTATTATTTTTATCATGTGCCACAAAGCTTATTTCTTTCACTCTCTAATTCAGGGGAAAGAAATGATGTGGTATTGATAAATATTTTGCAGAACTAGTAAATTAAAACAAACAAAGAAAAGGCTCATATTTGAACTGAGCTAGCCTCTGAAGTCATTTCTCAGGATAATTCAGGTGGATTTCGCTTCGGTGAGACAAGATAGCTCCAAGGATGTAATACATCAGAGCAAAGGACAAATAGACTGTGATTTAAAAAGGCAAAGATATTAACAGATCTGTTGAGCTTTTGGCCTAAGGACCGAGAGTGGTTGGAGACCAAAGATCTGCTTGTTTCCACATAGTAAGCCTCAGAACAGGAATGAAGGAATCAAGCAAAAGAAAAGAGCTTGCTAAAATAGAAAGTTTTTGAAAGAGGAAAAGAAAATTTCTAAATAAAAGACAAAACTAAAACCAGAGAATGAATAGGAGAATAGAAAAATATTCATTATCATGTATTAATTAATAGAGGAGGGGATCCTCTCTGTAATTATATTGTTCTTTTTCATTTATTCCTGAATGTAATAATAATTTTCATTTTCATCATATTTTTAATCAATGGATTTTATAAATTTTTATTAACATAATAGACTGGGAGAGGGGGAATATTGACAGAAAACCAAAGCAAATGCACTGAAGTTCTATGGAATCCAAAATATGGAATTGTTTCTTATGCTACCCTATGGAATTACAGTACATACAAGACAATCCTGTATGTTTTGCTAAGTATTCTTATACATTATTATTGTGAAGATAAAATTCATGGATCCTCAACTCACACACTCAATCAAACGGCATCAAAGTTAACAGTCTTATATGTCGTCCAAAAGCATTCATAATTTCTCACTACTTGTATCACAGTGTGCAGTTTACAGATGAAGATTATTCTCTTGTTTCTTACAATAGTTCTAGGCCACTAGACTCCAAACATGTTTTTTGATGGAGTTAAAGCTCAGCACAACATTTGAGTGGTATTTGCAGGTGATCCATATATTTGTACAGTATTGAAAGGTCAAAGAATATGTGGATACACAGTTATTGCCAAAAGGGTTTTGAGAGCAGAGGTTACTTCAGGTGAGACTGTAATATGATTTTCTTGCTGCTAGGAAATTTACTTATTAAAGTGAATATTGACTGCAGATCTGTGCTCACAGCCTCCAGCAATACCAGCTAAACAAGTGAAGTGATCAAAAGTGTAGGCTGTGCCTGGAGAAGGCAGCAAACTCTGACTGTCTGAAACACAGCTTCGTTCTACAAGAAGGTTAAAGTGCCTATAGCTTATATCAGAGCATGCAGCCCTGATTTTCACAATTTTACACTAAGAGAAATACATAAGCCTATAGAAAATGAAGAGTGGATTTTTTCCTTCTCAGACCGGTTCCAGGAGTCCCTGTATAGTCTTCCTCCTGTGATGAGATCTGCACATGTGCATCTAATGCAGTTTTTTGACACTTTGTCATTTGACATTTGGCTTCTTATCATCCGACACTGGCTCAGGAAAGACCTTATTGCTCTCTACAACTACCTGAGAGGAGGTTCTAGTGAGGTGGGGGGTCGATCTATTCTCCAGAATAACTACAGATAGGACAAGAGGAAATGGCCTCAAGTTGTGCCAGGGGAAGTTCAGGTTAGGCATTAGGAAAAATTTCTACATGGAAAGAATGGTGAAGCACTGGAATAGGCTGTCCAGAGAAGTGGTGGAGTCACCGTCCCTGACAGGCGCTTAGGGACATGGTTTAGCTGGTATGGTGTTGCAGGCTTACAGTTGGACTAGATGATCTCTTGAAGGTCTTTCAACACACTGTGGGACTCAGCTCTTCTCAGAAAAGTTGCATTTGGAAGCCACAGTTCTTCAGACAGGGAAAAGGAGACCTCTCTAAAATGACTCAGCTTTAGAGATAAGAGGGAAACTGGTTTATCCTTTGTTCCACTAAGTGGTCAAACTATAGAAAAACATTTGGTAGAAAATAAATGCATACTTTTTCTTTCTCTGAGTTTATCAACATCTTGCATTTAAATGCTCGTGAAAGACAAGAGGTTTGGGCTGGGAGCAATTTCCCCGAAAAGATGAAAATGTGGGGGAGCCAACTTTCATCAGCTTATGAAGCAGAACTTTGCAGGAAGAAGGAGGTTGTATGCCTGAAAAGAGTCCAACATTCTCTAGCCCCCAGGCCACCTTCTGAATTCTTCTGGACCTGCAGGAGCACTGAGATCCAAACTGTTCCTTATAGTGCCTTATGTGCTGTCTTTTCCCATAGGCAAGGTGCTGCAGCCTGACATATCATAGCCCGGCACTACACATTTGAAGGGAGTAGAAATTTTTTCATTGACAACACATGTACTAAATCAGGAATTAATTTAGCATAACAGAATTACAGAATTACACAGAAATAAGATGTTCTTTCCTCTCTCATGGCTTATTTTTCCTTTTTTTTTTTTTTTTTTTTTTTTTGTTGCGGTTTGAATGCCGCGGAGTAAAGTAAGCTCACATAGCTGCTATCCATTTCAACATTAATGGGACTAATCTGCTTCATTTATAGTTAATCAGAGAGGGATCAGCCAAGTATTAAATGTATTAATATGACTAAAAATCTCACTAATGCTTTTTGACCATAAATACCATTTAATGCCTTGTGGAACAGACTTAAACTGCTTCTTAACTGCTGGTATCTGCACAAGTAAGCTCTGTGGTATTTACCTTCAGGTACCCTACACTACACCTGAGGTCTGAAGCACATTCACTTCTACTCTCCAATTGCTGATTTTCAGAACGGGCAACTCAAACTTTAGGACACAGCTGAGAAACGTTTTCATTTCATTGAATTCTAGTTCAACATATGCTCAGGAGCAGCGTGAGATGACACAGGGTACAGGGACCACAATTAGAGTGGCTGGAAAGGATGCAAACTTCTAGCAGAGCCTAAGTGGGTTAGGAGGTGGTACAGGTCACTCCATACCTGTATGGAAGAATTAATATAGCTCCAGGTTTCCTTTTTGGTGATCTCTGACATAATAGCTCTATATTTTCTGAGGAAATGAGAAAAAGAAATATCTAAAAATGAAAGGCTTATGTCTTTTTCCTTCTTAAATCTTCTTTTTTCTATATTTGTAAATTTACTGTAAAGTATGATATATGTCTTCTCCAAACATTCATTAAATAGTTGCAGTTGCAGAAAAAGGACTCACCACTCAAAATTTAAGTCATGAAAAGGAAAATGGAGACCTGGGAGAAGAGATCCCAATAATGTTCACAAATATAAAGTGTTAACCTTTATCTGAATTTCTAAATCAGAAAAGTTGATCTAGTATGCAAAGGGCCGTGGGTTAGAGAACAGCATGAAATGCAGTTCTTTATACCATTAATATTAGATAATGTATCCATTCATATTAGCTGACATTGAAAAGCAGGTATTTTATCAAGGAACAGTTTTATGCTAACAAATAAATTTGAGTTTTTGATTAGATTTTGCTTTTTCCTCTTTCCTTATTCAACTTTTTACACCAGAACAATCATTTATAGACTATTAATTTTATCTTTGAATAAAAGCTAAATATCCAAGAGATATTGATGAAGTATTAATATTAAAATGCTTAAGTGAAACATATTTTACTACATTCATTTTACTTCATGCTAATTAGAGTAACTGGTTTGTTCCCACAGCACAAATGAAAATCAGCAGAGAAACACGGATGATGAAGTTGTCCTCTGGAATAACTTGATATGCAGCATCATGGAGACGGCAGGAGAAAGCAAGACAAAAACAGGAAAAAGGGGAGAATGAGAAGGAGAAAAGCCAGCAGGCATGTAGATAGACCAGAGAATATATAAATATTCAAGTTTTAGGAGATGACAAAGAGGATTTTCTGGGTGCTCAAACACAAGAAAACCTTAAGTGACATACAGTCAACCACAGAATATCTAATCTATTGCACTTGACACACCATCCCCCACCATGGAATTGTACAATGAATTTGAAATGTATCTGGAGAGTAACTTTTCTTTATTACGAGAAATGAGAAACGTGAGCACTGAGAGGACATAAGTGAGGCGAGCCTCACAATTTGGTGTCATCCCCAACTGCAGCAGTCACCTTGTGGATTAATTTGTTATTATTATGGATTAATTTGTTATTCATATGACAGTTCAAATTCCTAAGCCACACTGAGTCTAGAGAATCCCAGTTATTTCTGATTTGAGCAGATTGCTCAAAGATTGCTGATGTTGATAGACTTTAAACACCTTTTTTTCCTATACAAATCTATTTTATAAAATGTGAGTTTTCACTGGATCAAAATTTCACAGCTTAATTTAAAAATAAATACATTAAAAATATATAGCTTTCAGTGCAGACACATTTGATATTTTTTCTTTTGAATTTAAAAAACTAACCAATTGCAACCTTTTTGTTTGGCTACACTGTCATCAAACTATACTACCAGTATTATCACTTCAAAAATCACGAGGCAAACTGCATATAATTAAGCTGCCTGAACAACAGCAATGTAGTGTTATTTTACTGATATCCCCTAGCATGTCCAAAACATTTGCATCAGACAGGTAGCAATGACACAGAAAGCACAGGAACTCTACCTTCTTTTAGAGTGGTGGCTGTAAATCATGTTGTTGGTTTTAGGGAGCATTTGACAGCATTAGAGTGCTGTGTTTTTATATAAATGATTGCCTGTCATCTATTTACTGTTGAGTTGTAAAATATATATATTATAAAATGCATATGTATGCATATAAATGTATATACTATAAAATGTATCTCTTCTCCAAAGCAAAGGTCTTGCTTATTAAACAGTTCCAGAGCAAAGACAAGATTGTGGCTATGTTTTCTGTTGACCTAAGCTTTTAAGACTGCACCGTTAAGATGATACTGGCAAGATTGATATACATGGGAACTGACATCAGGGCAATCTTTGGAGATTTTTTTTGTCAAAATGGAAACTTTGAAAGAAATCAAGCGAAAGATCTATCCATTTCGATAGATTTTAAGGACTAGAAGCTGTGTAGAGACTAAAGAGCTGCATTTCTCTCCTTGCTATCCCTGAAGTTATGCAGATATAGAGACATTGCCTGCTCTAGAAGCTATGGTCTCAATCATTGCTCTCAGTGACAAAAAAAAAAAAGATAAAAAAAGCCCAGTCCTCTCATAATTTCTGTGTGCTAAAGGAAGATTTATGATACTTTTCTTATGCAGTGGTGAAATAGTGGTCAAATGTGGTCTACAGAGTGTCCTGATCTCTGAGCCCTAAAGATGGCTTTGAAGTACTTCCCATCTTATTACAGTAAATCGTTTGTTCCTGATCATGAACAGATAAAGAAATGTAACACAGGAGAAATGCAGCTTAAAAACAAACAACAGTATGTTGTTTTATACATATGATCAATATATATAGAGAGAACACCAGATTTAAATATTCACTGATAAAGGCTTATGCATCAGCCTTAGTGTTACTGATTTAATCTTATAAAATTCAAAATTAATAGTAAAATAAAGAAATCTGAATTGCTTAAATAAAAAGAATTTACGTGGACAATACCTATACGGCCTTTTATTTAAAGGTGTACATGAAAACAATTACAAACACAGCTTACAGCAAATAAATAAAAACTGCATGCTGACTATAACGAAAGCCTAGGTTGTATTGGAATTGCTAGGGCCTGAACAACAGGCCTGAGTCGGGGTTGACTTACACATGAATACGGCACTACTGTTGTAGAAGTATGCAGAACTCACCTGTAGAACTGCTCATGCTAACTGGCACATAGACCTGCTGGACCATTTATGCTAACCTGCACGGAGGTTTATTAATCTGTAACTTTTGTAGACTCTCATGTGAGGGTTTTTGACCTTGAAGGGAACCGTCCTGTCTGAGGCCTGGGCTCTGGCCAAGTCCCGGGCCCAGATAATAGGGAAAGTATGCCACAGCAGAGGTTTGTGCTTGCAAAGGGAATGCAAGTTACCATGATTTGCTGATTTCCCTCTATAAAAGCTGGGCCCTCTTACCACAACTTTGGAGACCTCAATTACAGGCAGGCACACCATGTAAGACCTCCGAATTGGCGGGAAGGTTCTCCAAATGCTCACTGCAACAGAGGCCCCTCAGCAACTGCAGATTTGGATGATGGTAACATATTTAGGCAATTGGTGATGTATCTTTTTTCTTAATCAGTATTTTCTTTCGCATATAGTAATGGTTAGATGCATTATCCTGCTTATTTTGTCTATTGCTAAAACAAAGGGCATAGTGAGCTTATTGTTTTGTTAAATGTATCATTCTATTGCCCTAATAGTGAAGTAAGACCATTCTTTGCACTGGTGTCTGGTTCTTTCCATCACCACCCCCACCCTCCACCCCCTCAATTAGTAAAACAAAGTTGAATGAAATATATAACTTTTTGTAGTGAAGAATGGCTGTTCTTCTTCTTTTCAGCTCATACACAAAACTGAGAGTTAGAAAAGAAATTTTATATTTTATTAGGATTGACCTACACAGTCACATCATTCAGCATTAAAATGATAGAAATTGGGAGTTTGGGTAATTTTCTGTCCTCTCTATATAGCTACTTGAAAAATTGCCTTAAGCCATGGATCTCCATTTTCAGATACCACTCATCCTATCTCTATGGAAAACACCATATCTTATTAATCTTCCTGGTTGTTTTCTCCTCAAGAGAACCATAATGATGTGAAAATTGTCCTACATCATTTCAGTGTTGATATACAGATCATCCTTTAAGGCATCTTTTCCTTCAGTGGTGCTAAATACTCATATTCAGAGTAGGCAAAGAAGAGATGTGCGAAAAACAAGGCTCTGTTTTTCTGGACGCTGTAGAGTTTGCAGGTGTTCAGATCTTGCCAGTACTGGAAACTCTCATTTTGACAGACCGTATACTAATTGCAACCCCTAATAACCCCCTCCATTCACCTATGAAAGCAAAGAAGCCCTTTTGGAAATTTTGGAAAGGGTCTATTTGGATAATTACAATTTTTTTGTCTACGTTCAAATGAAATATGATGCATCTGCCATTAAGACACAATCAGAATATATACTATAGAAATGTCACATTCAAACAAAAGCTATCCTCTAGACAGTACAAAGAGCAAGATCACTTGGTAAGCTGAGCTTTTTCAAACAAAATGGGTTTTAAATGCAAATCTCTATGCTTAGGAATAAAGCATACTTACTGAAACTACATCCTAGAATCAGTGAATCTGGAAAGGTTTTAATATCTTAATGAAAAATCTTCAGAACAGGAACTTGTAGGTTGCTTTTCCAACAAAAGGCGCTAATGTAGACTCAGGGCCTGAGTTGCCAAATGTAGAATATTTTTATATAGACAGCTCAAGGAGAAAGATATTTTTAGAGGAGGATGCAGAGCTTTAAAAATGTGATTTACTCCCTGAGTGTTGCTTTCTTTCTCTGTTAATTTTTGAGATCCCAACTTTGGCATATCAATTAAGTTGCCTAAAATGAGTCAGATTTAACTTAGGCTCATGTCTTTAATAATGCAGGTGATCATCATTTGAGATATCATTTACAGTTGGACTCAATGATCTCAAAGATCTTTACCAACCATTATGATTCCCATGATTCTATAGTTCTATGATCTGACACAGAAAATCACAGAATCATACAATGTTTAAGGTTGGAAGGGACCTCTACAGGTCATCCAGTCCAACCCCCCTGCACACGCAGGGTCTCCTAGATTGTGTAGCATAGGGTGGCATCCAAGCGAGTCTTGAAGATCTCCAGAGAAGGAGACTCCACAACCTCTCTTAGCAGCCTATTCTAGTCCTTTGTCACCCTCAATGTTAAGAAATTTTTCCTTAAGTTCCTGTGGAACTTTTGATGCTTCAGTTTGTGGCCATTTCCTCTGGTTCTGTCAGTGGCCA
>JAWLRI010000760.1:634507-658395 GCA_034781795.1 Crypturellus tataupa | reverse complement strand
CTGGACACAGTACTCCAGATGTGGCCTCACCAGGGCTGAGTAGAGAGGCAGGATCACCTCCCTCGACCTGCTGGAGATGCTCTTCTTATGCACCTCTGGACCCCATTGGCCTTCTTGGCCATGAGGGCACACTGCTGCCTCATGGTCAACCTGTCGTCCACCATGATGCCCAGGTCCCTCTCTGCAGAGCTACTCTCCAGCAGGTTGGTCCCCAGCCTGTACTGGTGCCTGGGGTTATTTCTCCCCAGGTGCAGGACCGTGCACTTGGCCTTGTTGAGTTTCATGAGGTTTCTCACCTCCCAGTTATCCACTCTGTCCAGGTCCCTCTGGATGGCAGTGCAGGCCTCTAGGGTATAAGCTACTCCCCCCAGCTTCGTATCATCTGCAAACTTGCTGAGGGAGCACTCTGTGCCTTCATCCAGGTCGTTGATGAATAAATTGAACAGGACTGAGCCGAGGACTGACCCCTGGGGGACACCGCTAACCACAAGCCTCCAACTAGACTCCGCACCACTGATCACCACCTTCTGAGCACTGCCATCCAGCCAATTCCTAATCCACCTCACTGTCCACTCATCCATCCCACACTTCCGGATCTTGCCCAGGAGGATGTTGTGAGGGACAGTGTCAAAATGACAGATCTCTGATAACAATGTCTTTTTTTTTTTTGTTTAAGATTAGGTTATTTTGCTATTTCACAGGGTTTCTCTTTTTACTTACTACCATAAGCTCAGAAAGGCAGGCTAGAGATCAAACACTCTAAGCTCAGTCATACTTATTGACTCAGTTAAGAACCAATAGTGAGATACGTATGATCATGCCATTCAGGTTGTTTTTCCAGGAAAATACTTTTAACATTCTGCTAGATATATAATGTAAGGTCCAGTGAAATATTTATTGGACAATGAAAGATGATAAACAACAACCAAGGTATGCGCTGAAGTGGATTTTATCTTTCAAGTCAAAAAATTGTTTACTAGCCAGCTAAGCGTGTTCTAAAGCAATGTGAGGTCTGACAGTCCTTCAATTCAGGAAGAGATAAATGACTTTTGAGGAGAAAGGGTGATGTGGACTCTAAATCTGCCTGATGGTGTAATTCCAAGGATTTTACAGAAACTCTTCGAAGTCTTTGGTGAAAAATTTGTCTTCATGCTTTAGATGCATCTTGAAATATATGACATGCACAAACCTCTTGCCAGGAGTGCAGTCAGTAAAATGTGGAGAGGACCTCCATGCTGTAACTCTACTATAAGTAGATTAACCTGCATTCCTCCTATAGTGTTATAAAACTTTTTAACTTGTTTGACTGCTGAAAGTATTATATTCAGATTTTACCTTACTCTCATAGGTGAAAGAAAAAGTACACTAAAAGTGAACACTAACAGGCAGAAGAGAATTGCTTATATGTATGCAGTAAGTGTATGTCCAAAACTTAGCTGTTGAACTCTTAGGCAGAAACCTGTTACTTACTAAGTGCAATGAGTTTTGGTTAACACTTGAGCACATATTGTGCTTCTGCACATACACAGTCTAGATTGGGAAAGCAAGGGGTTAGGGTCCTAAAAAAAACGTTCCCAAAAAGAAGACATGGTTCCAGATAGAAGAAGGAGGGTATATTTGGATATTCATGGACCTCTGCTAGCAGCACTCAAGGCTGGTAGCTGTGATCTGCAGCTCACAGCTGTAAGCTACCAGTGTGACCTAAGTGGCTAAAAAGTAGCCGGCACATCCCTCTCTACTGTACTCAAAGAGCCTCAGAGCACTGTCCATTTGAGGTGCACAGGCCAGCCTTTGCAGAGGTTGGGAGAGCTCCTGCTCCAATGCTTGGGAGAGCTCCTATGCTTCACTGTTGGTGGTGCTGAAGTCTCCTGGGACATGATAAGATAATGGTACACACACTAAATCTTGAAAGTCACCAGAAGATTTTAGCAGCAATATAAAGGTGCAAACTCTTCCTTTTCTGAGTTACAAATAACAATATATCTTTCACAGAGTCTTGCATTTTTAGGAAATGTAATATTGCTGTTGTAGGTCCAAAAATGTAGCACTAAAGCAAAATGCAGACAACTAGACTGCTTAATGGATCCATTAGAGATCTGTTTTTGTCTTTGGAGATGGATAACACCTGCCAATCAACGTCATTCTAATACCTGTATTTTGGCCACACTTCCTTCAAACCCTTTGATTTGTGCCTATTCTGTATTCATCTACTGCAGTCGACCCAGTAGCAGTCGACCCTACTGCAGTCTCCAGAGAGAGGGCCACAGCCTGTGTGGTGGGAGGCTGGCATTCGGTGTTGCTGGTAGTGCAAGGGGTAACACTGAATTCTCAAACAATAAGCAGCTGGGAGGGTGTGTGGACAAGGTACAGCTTTGGGCCTTTGAATCTTGGGCTTCACGCCTTCTATGCTCTTTGATATGCAGTGAGGTCACTATGAATGTTTCTGACACCAGCAGTCCTCTACCAGACGATAGACTGAGGTCACAAGGTGTGTTTACGGCATCAGGGCTCTGCTGACTGGCAGTGCAACAAGGTCACTGTGTGTGTTTATAATATCAGCAACCCACTGGCTGAGGACTATGATCTCAAAGCTAAAAACATTGTGACTCCAGTGCCTGATTCAACATCTTGAGAAAAAAAAATAAATAAGAGAAAGATATTCAGCACTCTGCAGCCCTTTCAAGTGCGTTTCTCTCCTAAAGAGCAAGGTTACCTTGAGCGCGTTGCCTCTGGTAACATGCTGGAAGGTTGCTATAGCAACCTCTGCTATGCAAATGAGCCAGAGCCTTATCGCAAGATTTTCAGATTGTTAAATTTGGGAAGAAAAAAAAATCAGGAGTAAGAGCTGAAGTGAAAAATCAGCTGGAGGAGCATCTAAAGGGACCAATTAGTAGTCAGTTGTGGTCCACTGGCAAGCAGATGCTAACTGTTTTTTTAAACTACTGCCCCGGTATGTCCATCATCTGTGGATAACTATAGTTTTCAACACGACTGTATTTTCTCCTTGCTCAGTCTGTGCTGGCAAAGGAGGAGGAATGCTGCATGAGGAGATTTCCCTTAAGGTTTGAAACCATCTTAAATAATCCTCCTATGCTGCAGGAGAAAGATCAGTACCATCATATTTAAGACACTTTAGGAACGAAGAGACCCATTGCGGAGTCTCAAAAGGGAATTGCCATTCTAGAAGCAGTCCAAGGATGTGGAATCTCCCAAACATGCAAAAAGCACAGGAAAGTCATTTTAAGCACTCAGCTCTCTTCACAGATTGCTGGTTAAAATAGCAATGTGAATGCCATGGGAGTCACTTTCTAATCAGCTTCCTCCTGTCAAAGTGAAACATGGATTTCTGAATTTTCTATATCTAGTGCAGAGTGTGATGAAAGGTACCTCCTGACCTGAGCTGGTTTTGGACTAATTCCTAGCATATTTAGGGATGATCAGGTAGTTTACAAATAGCAAAGACCTACTGGGTCAGTGATCTCAAGTCTCATTAGTGTTTCACAGTGTAACTATTAGGTGTACAGATGACACATAGTAAAATGCCATATCCTTGTTTCCAGGAGAGAAACAGGCCACTCAGAAAGGAAGACAAATCACAGTGGGGAAAAAAAAAATGCAATTTTCTCTTTCTCTATACTAAAAGCATTCCCTAATGATAATTTCCCATGTAAGTTATTACTGTAACTGACACCAGGATATTGCACAACTTTCAATGCAATAGACACTAATTCTGGTCTTCATGAATGGGTTAGGAGTGACCATGGCACCATGAGTAAAAGAACAGGTGACTCAAAGGACCTCCCTGTTTGACAATATGTGCTCCATTTAGCAAATATTTGAAAACTTCTGTAATTAGATAACCAGAGGGCAGAATAGGATTTTTCCCAAAAGAAAACATTTCAGATTTTGGGAAGCTTGTGCTGAACTTGCTCTTTGCCAAAAGTCTATTTTTTTCATCCAGAATAGCCTCTTTAAAGGTATGCTACAGTGTATTTGTTGAAAATTAAAAAGGATGATGAAAAAAACTCACAAGGGAGAGCTAAAATGAAACATAATGCCAACTTTCTAATGAAATCATGTGAACAAAAACATGTCTTCAGAGAGAACTGGAATATAAAATAAAAGCTTGGATGTGTATATATCCATCTTAATGATGCATGAAAAATCACTCAGATTTGATGGTTAGATCATGATAAATGCTTGGTTGCTTTTATGGAAGATGTCATAATGAATGACTTTTTTTTTTTAATTTGCTTTTTCCAGCATATACAGCAGTTTAGCATACATTGTTTGTTTTTTTCCTCTAGATTATATTACGATTTAGACTATATACCCAGAAAACTGAGGCAAGTGAGGGTGGTCATTCCATACATATAACATAACTGTAAAATCTATTTTATTTATTTCAATTTATTTTGCTTAATTTTCATGTCTAAGGTGCTTAGTAGAAATATAAAATAAACTTTTCTTTTAATGGAAAATATATTTCTACTAAGCACCTTAGACATGAAAATTCATGAAATAATCAAGAGTCTACTGGAAAGATAAGACTCAAAATTCCTGATATTTTAAAAATAGAACAAAGCAATAAAATCAAACAATCTGTTTGATCAGAAAGGCACAAAAAGATCTTGCAACTTTTTTTCCCTTGCTATTTAAATTTCTATTTAAATTCAGTTTTCATCTTAAATAAAAGCTCTGTCATCATTTATCTCTTATTTAATAATTTGCCCATAGCAACTATTGCTTCTTGTTTGTTACTAGACCTGAAAACATCCACATCTTCACAGCTCCACTATCAATAACTTAACATTTTCAGAGTCAAATCAATAAAGATTTCAAGTATTTTAAAATATAAAAGTTAAATTAAACTTTCCCTTTTTCATTAAAAATATTATCAAAAAGGTACTCTTTCATTCTGATTACACTTATCCTTTATTTCAATCCAGTGCCACACAATTTGGCTAAGAAAGGAACCAGATGAGACTCTCCTGTTTGTTATCTGATGAGAAATTCCAATTTTTTCCGCCTGCTGCTTTGGATATATACCACACTGTCATAGTAAAGGGAAAAAAAAAGAGGAATAATCAAATGATAAATCAGCTTTTCTGATGGAAGAAAGAAAGAGGAAATATTCCATTTATTTTCTATTAGCAACGTAAAAACTAAGGCAGGAACATTTTCAGTTAGGAACTTTTATAGAAGAGCAGGGCAAAGAACTTAGATGCTTCAAATCTTCATCAAGTGGCTTAAGTGATTTAGGCAATGTCCAGCATGCATTGAGAAGAACAAGACAGAAAAAAAAAATGGAAGGAAAAGTAGAGGTGTCAGTTTTGTAGATACCAGGATCAAAGTAACCAGACAGCAAGATGAGTAAGAGTCTGGAGAAAGAACTATCACTTTCAGATTTCACGTGGCCTTTAGAAAAACACCAGCATATGGCAGGGCAGCAATACGCTGGTGGTAAGAGCTGCCTCCGCTGCAAAGCCCAGTATTGCCTCTAAAAATATCTAGCTTGGCCACCCACACTGTCCTAATTCTCTCCTGATATCACTCTCTTTTTCAGTCTGGCAGCAGCAGCATGGGTAGCTTGCCATCCTGGCTGGCCCAAAGTGCTTATGATGGCCAGGACAGGCCGTGCTGAAGCCTTCAGCAGACACAATGAAATGGCACCTGAGTGGAAATGGTGACTGGGAGGATGAACCAGTGATTCCAGATGAAGTATTAGTCCCTGCTTTTCCTAGTAAAAATTCTTTTGAGTATTATAGATGCGGCATGACAAAACATCAGTAGACTCCCCATAAACCATGGAAATCACATTTCTGAGCACATTGAGACATCCTTTATGTTTCACTCAGCAGCAAATCATGGATGCACGCTTTCAAGGCAAGTACCAAAATCATATATGACCAGCATTCCGACAATGCATAGTACTGTCTTAGGCTAAAGAGAGCAAAACTCAGTTTGCTTTATGGTACAGCAGAAGTAGTCTCTGGAGAGTCTACCCTGCAATTCACCAAAGACAATTTATGCCAGACTTCCAGAGCACCACTTCTCCAGGTAAACCTGGACTGTTCCCAAGTGTCTAAACATCTGTCTTTCTACCAGTGTACATGCTCTTTGATACAGTTTCGGTGCCAGTCACACTGGTGCTATTTCTTGGGACAGTTTTTACACTTTTTGGATCTCTCTTTAGTATCAGAATTCTCTGTATTTTTTTTCCTATATTTCCACTTCTCAATCTATGCCACTGCATAGATAATCATCTTGCATCTGTGATGACTACACTGGATCTCATTAAAAAGTCAGGTAAAGAGAAATCATGGCACATCATAATGTAAATAAGCTAAACCAGGATCTGACTTCATCTGCACTGATCATCCTCTGTGCTGTTCAGGATGTGCAATCAAGAGATGTTCTCAGCTAATTACTGAAAAGCCATAACTCTCTGAATTGCACATGGTGCTCACTGAGGTAGAGCCCAGAGTAATCAAATAAAGACAGGGTTAATAAATATAGTTCTAATTCCTGCTTCTATACTACAAGAATACTTCCTGTCAGCTTTACATACTGCATAGTGCCAATCATAATCTCCTTTTGCTTATGGCCCCACAATCGATTTTGAATGAATGTCATCAGTGATCCTTTGCAGGCTGGGCCCCCATGCATGTCTGCCACTTATTAGCTGAGGTCCTTATGCAGGAGGGGAAGAGGAGAGAAAACAGTGACTAGAAATCAATCGAGCCTTACTATTGTGAAATGGGAAAGCTATCTCAACAAATCCTGTCTTTTCTCTGTGCATTTTTGCACATAGAATCTGTGTACAGATGAATGTACAATGAATTATACATAAATGGTGATCATGATGTTGGACATGGTCATAGAGCTGCAGATGAGACCTGCTAGGTGACCTAGGGGTTCAGATCCTCTTAGGTTCCAACTCTACCACTGGGTATGATATCCAGTAGACCTCATTCCAAGAGCAACTTCGCTTTCCTATGATTTGGCCCATGAAAGCCCTCCCTCTGTGTTCATAATTAATATGTGCTATATGTAACAGAATAACATATAGGATTAACAGGTTTTTTTATGTATACATAATTGCCTCATAATAGTAACCAAGAAGTAAAAAAGCATTTATTACTCATGCCAGTGAAAGGGAAAAGCTAATAGCAAGGTATTATTTTCTCTCATTGTTTCTGTTTTGATAAGACAAAGAGAATTTCGTGGTCTATGTTCCAATTAAATGTCCACTGATTTAATACACAAACTAAATTCTATCATCTTTACTTTTATACAGAGCTGCAGAGAAGTCTGAGTCCAATTTAAGTTCCCAAACTGCTAAAGTGAAATTCAAATGTGCGGTGCATGCTTGGTTCTGGCACAAAGTGCCAACAGCCTCAGGAGCAGGAAGAAAAAGAACCCAAAAGGGAGTATTACCAGCCCCTTGTTAGAGTCTGAAACCTGAGACAAAAATACACCTAACTAGGGTCTTTTAGGGCTGTGGGAAAATTGCTTGAGAAAGGGGAAATTAGAGAAAAACTAGAGTCTAGTTCTTGCATTACAGAGGCTTGCCTGGGACGAGAGATAGTTACCACTTCCACAATGGTTGCTATGTGTGGAATCTACTTCTCCACGATTCCCTCAGCCACACAATCTGCCCTCCTAGCACATACTAGTATGAGTAAATGAAGAGTAGAGCAGAATGGAGCATGGCCAAACTATGTTGGATTCCCTGTGGGGGTGGTAACCTGATGGCACCATGCAGCTGATGAGTGAAATGAAGATACTGCACCCAAACTTAGTTGTACTCCCTACAAAGGTGGCAACCTGGTCATACCACAGAGCTGTTAAGCCACATAGGATGTCTGGTGCTGGGCCAACAATGGTGGCAGATCAGTCCCTTCCAATGGACTTTGCTCAGAGTTCTCCTCATTCTAACTCATTATAGTACCAACACACATGTCTATCCGAAAAGTTACCTGCCTCCAAGGAACAACCACTCCTCACTGAGCATACTCTCTAGATTTTCAATTGACTCGAGAGACTTTTAAACCAATCAATAATAAAAATAAGTATGACTAGAGTCACTCAAATTACACTTAAAGGTAAAGGCTCCTAAATGAAAAGGCTACATTGTGACTTCTGGATTTGTCAAAGTGCTGAACCCCTTTCCTCTCCTCAGGTCAGGATGCCACCTGAGGAGATTCCTCAAGGTTGAGAGCCCCCTCCCATCTTCTGAGGTGAGTAATGCTTGTGCATTTGTACACTAGAAGCTAGCTAAGAACTCCTCACTGTAGCAGAGAATTTCCTGCATAGACATCCGAAATCTGCTTTATAAATGTTGCATTTGAAGAAATCATGCTATGTGTGAACTCAACTACTTGTGTAGAAGCTGACTGGACCTACAGTTGACAGACTGTGAATCCGGTGCTGCCAGAGTTGGACCTATATCTACCACAGTGTTTGGTATCCCTATTAAGAGATGAGTCCAGCCACCCCCAGGTCCTCTAATCCATAAGGATTGACTGGAGTGCAAGGGAATTCATCTCTCACTAAATTTGTTCCTACCTTCACACTGCAAGGGTCCAAATGTTCGTAATTACAGAATAAGTCTCCGCTCAAAATACCTCTAGCTCTCTACTGCTCTATATCAGCTTTTTTTGCGTCTTTCTCTAGAAACCTAATTTGACCCCTAATTGAAATCACTCAAGGTTTGGAAAGATTCATTAGCAACAAATGAGTTCAGGCAACAAATGATGCAGATGATCATAATCTCATCTGTCCAGAGTGACTGCTTGTGTGTGACAATTCCAGATTTCAAACAATGTGCTATTTTTATGATACACAGACCTATAAAAATAGTCAGAGCAATCTTTGTGGTATAAGCATGTTCTATCCCCAGCATTATGGATTTGGATATGATGCAGTTGGCAGGCGTTCTAAGAGTAGAAGAAATAAATAATATAACACAAATTGGGTGATAGGTGAATAAAATCCCATAAAAAGTTGTGTGTGTGCATGTTGTTTTTTTTTTCAGGAGACTAACATTTCTTCTTCCACAACTCTGACTTCATAATGCATATTATATAATTTGCTACATCAAACCACTTTTGCAGCAGAATGCCTAGCCTAGACCTTTAAAACGAAGTGTTTCTTAAGGGAACAGTGCTCTCCAGTGATCAAAGAAAGGAACTGTTTGAGTCACAAAGCAGATAATTACAGTCTCCTTTATTTTCTAAGCTTTACCTCCCCTTTTTTCCCATGGTTATTAGCAGAATTATATTCTATGTATAGTGTTCACATTTTTGCTTCAAAGATTTTTTTTTCTTTTCTTAATGAAACGTGTCTTACAAGGTTGATGATTGTTTTATACACAGTTATACTCGAAATCCCACAACATTTACGGCTTTTTAAAGCTGTATTTCTAAACTGCTTTAAAACATACTTGAAAACACAGATTTATGAAAATAAAAAGCATTTCTTGGCTAAATCGCATGAGTATTAGCAAATGTTTATTTGCAAAACTAGTGATCCTTTTGTAAACTTATGGCTCTAATTAATTATGAAAGTTATTGGAAGCATCCAGTGTAATTTGCTTGTAGTTTGCTTTGTATTTTACTGAGAAATAAATTCTTGGAGGATTTTTATTTAAAAAAATATAAAGAATAAAAAAAAGAAAAAAAAAGAAACACTTTTTTGGCTAATTGAAAATGCTTAAAATCTAAGAGGAAAAGAAAATAAGGATATATTTTCATCATTTTCTTGTCTCTTTATAAGAGAAATGTTAAGAATGTATTAGATCGTCATAGCTTTATGCCAACACACTTCCACTCAAGCCAGAGATATGGAACAAGACTCATCTCTCCTAATTGTATCCATTTAAAAGCTAGATTTCTGATAGCCTAAGGCTCTTGCTAGAGCCAAAGGGGAGAGAAAGATAATACATACCTTTTTCAAGACTAGTGAAATGAATTGTCTTCCAGAGATGACTGCTAGCACCATTGAATACAGAACAAGCTGAGATTACTAGCTGAGACAGATGATGATGATGATGATGACTTCGTGAGATGAGTCTATGCCATGCTGGTAGACAGGAAACAAGATTCTTGCTTCTGGATCAAGAAAACTTGCTGAGGTGGGAAAAAAAACATCCTTGCTAGAACTGTATTCCAAAGCCACATCTTATGTGGTTTCAATACTGAAACAGAATAAATCTATTATTTTACTTTTTTTGCTACATTTATGATCTCTGTTGAGATGTAGTGATGCATGCCAGTATGTATGTGCTATTATGTGGTAGTTACACTGATATAACATTACAAAAGGGCAGCTCTGCAGGCACAGGAGACTGGTACTTCGTGCAAGAGGTGTCTTCTGGTGACCTTCGTAGTCTCTGATCTAACAATACCGTTCTTTTCAGATTGTCAGTCTCTGAGAAGCAGTAACATCTAGTTGATGTTTTATACTTTCCTTTTAAACATGGTGAATGCAAAGAAGTTAGAAATCTTGTCTCTTAGGATCAAAATCCAAGACTTATGTCTATATAAGGAGGCAGCGTAGCCCAACAACATCGAGCCTGAAGGATTAAACTGTTGGTGCGGAGTCTCAAAGTTCAAGCTGTATGAACTTCAGAGAGGTTTACTTCAGTCTAGTTCTCCTCTGCTCCTTGTTGCTGTTTGAAAGTTGTGGGGTGGGGAGAAAAAGAGATATCAAATACTGTGTTAGCTATACGCCCAACTCTGGCAGTATCAGATTCACGAACAGTTTGTTAACCATCGGTCCCATCACCTTCCTAAGAGGGAATCGAGTTCCCAAATAGTGTGATCAACTATAAGTTCAACTCTGACATTACTGGATTCACGAACAGTCAACTGTAGGTCTGATTGCCTTGCAAACAAGTAGTCGAGTTCATGAATAATATGATTTACTCAAATGCAACATTTCCAAAGCAGGTTTCGGACGTCAGTACGGGAAATTCTCTACTACAGCGTGGGATTTTTAGCTATCTCTAATGTACAAATGTGCAATCATTACTCACCTCAGAAAATGGGAGAGGGCTCTCAACCTCAGGGAGTCTCCTCAGACAGGGAGACTCCTGAGGGGAGGGAAGGGGGTTCAGACGGTTGACTGATCCCAGAAGTTATGATGGAATCTTTCCTCCCACCTCTGAGTCTCCTCAGGCAGCGTCCCAACTATCCCAAATATAGTCATATGTTGTTATTGATTGCTGAAAAAGTTTCTCGCTTTTGTTTAAAGGTACAGTCAATCAAAAATCTAGAGCACACGCTCAGTGAGGAGTGGTCATACCTCAGAGGTGAGTAACTTTTGGGTGGAGGTGTGTTTTGGTATTAAAAGGTTATAATGAGTAAAGTTCAAGCAAAGTTCATCCGAAAGGAGTGATTTACCACCTTTGCTGGCTCAGCAAGATGTCCATACATCTCCCATTGGGCAGCTACTGTGCAGCAGTGACCCAGCACAGGGAGTGCAACAGGGTTTGGCTGCGGTGTCTTCACTCTGCTCCATCCTCCATTGCTCCCCTTTGCAGCTGCGAGGAGGGCAGATTGTGCGGCCCAGGGAACTATGGAAGAGCAGAGTTTGTATGTACCAACCCTTCTGGAAGAGGCAACTGTTTATCACCCCAAGCAATCTGTAATGCCAAAACTTCTGTTAGGCCCTAATTTTTCTCCAAAATTCCCCCTTTTCAAGCAATTCTTCCACATTATCGTACGGGTGGAATGACCACTGATTACTGGACTCCATTAGCTGTGCTCCTGGAACACATTTTCAGACTTAGTTTCATCCGAAATGAAACTGGCCTTAACAATCCAATGCAAACTCTCCACTGAAAAATGTTCTTCAGTGCAAACTAAAACAAATTAAAAGAGGATGATCAAGACCTATTCCTGATGTGGACTAAAATACGAATGTAGACAGTTAATGTTACATGGGTATTCTTATACTTTAAATTGCTGATGGGATATTTGGAACCCATCATAGATTACAGAATGGTTCTTCCATTCTGGTTCTATCAGTTCTGCTTCCAAAAATCAATCTAAATACCTTTTAAGAAACCAGATTGAAATAGCACCCACTGCAATGTATGTGTATCCTATAATAGCTTTGCTTTTCTGAGGACATTTCTATAGAAGGGTTAGACTTAAAAATTCTGGGGGCATCTGTTACTTTTTCTACTTGATTTATTAAGATGAGACACGTTAAAAATAGGCCTTGCGATATCATTAGAAGGCTATTCACATTACACAGCATAAGTAACAGCTCACGTATTCATTTTCTGTCTGTTTTTTGATGCTACATGTGTCAACTAAAAATATGAAGAACTTGAAAGCAACCTAAAATGGGTACTGACAGTTTCACAAACTCTATATTTTTTACAAAATCCCTTGCCTACTGTCTCCAAATGAGAAACGTTTGCCAATACTCATAAGAATAATATATGACAACAAGCTTGTGTTCCACAGATCTGATGCTAGCCAGTTGGCAGTAGTGTATTTCAAATGTCTGTATATACACAGTAATGTTTGATAGCTTGAATTCTAGTAAAATGAGGACTTTATCTAATCAATCTGCTGACCTAGAAAAGACCTTAGTTGGCTGATAGAATTATGCTTTGTTCCTAACCTGTTAGTTATGAAGGGTGTCTTTTAATTGCAAAGTCAAAATTGTATTTCCAGCATTTAAAAAACTAATGTTGTTTTAACCATGATGTTATAAGGACAAAAGAGGAATAAGATTTATGGAGTCATGTAAGCACATAAGAGGCAGAGAATACTACCATTACACTTATATTTGTAACCTAAATAGTGCATTTTCTGCCCAGGCCAAGTGACATAGTCCAGTCACATCTGTACTTTTAAATCAACTTACCCTCTGAAACTGTATGACCACAATGAGAACAGGTTTTGAGAATGCCCTCTGTGTGTTATTTAGGAATTGTGTCATTACTATGGGTCAAAAGTGGTGTGGGGCATGGGGTCTATTCTAGCATTTAACAGAATACACAATCCCATGGCAAAGTAGTCCAGGCCCAGGCCTCTAATTTTCTAGCATAGATACAGCGGGATCATCAGCATTTTAATCCGGCACATCAGTCTAAATCTAGGTCCTGGACAGACCTATATGAAAAGCCTATATGTGAAGAACATGTATGTGGTTTGAGGAGTACTTGTTATTTTTGTCACATCCTTCGCTTTACAAGCAATAAGCTTTCTCCTTAAACACAAAATGTAGAATAAGTGTTACAATTATACTAGTCAACAAATCTTGTGAGATGTCTTCAGCTGAGAAATTTGCCTTGAGATCTAATATTCAGCTGAATTCCCTAGAAAAAGCAAAGGCTTCCCAAACTAGTTTAGCTCCTTCCCTTCCCTTCCCTTCCCTTCCCCTTCCCCTTTCCTTTTGCCTTTCCCTTTCCCTTTCCCTTTCCCTTTCCCTTTCCCTTTCCCTTTCCCTTTCCCTTTCCTTTTCCCTTTCCTCTACTATATCATTGGACATCCAAGTAAGTTTAATTCATTTTCCTTCATTCCTTTTAGTCCATTTTCCATCCTTCTTCCCTTCAGTGGTGGTTCCTAAGCTTTATCTCTATTGTTCAGTGATGTGTGTATACAATGCTGTTCTTTAAATAGTGTTTCCATCATCAGAGAGAAGAAAGATCTTCCTCATCTACAAAGTAGAAGAGCAAGGAGAGCAAGGAGAATGCCTTAAGGTGTTGAGATAACTCATCTCACTTAAGCAATATAGAAATATATAACACGGAAAAAAAATAGAATTCAGACTTGGGTATTCTTCACAAACCTCATTCTCTGAAACTCTATGTTTGTTGGTTGTTTAATAGCATTTTGAATTTAAATACTGGATAAAGCCACAGTAAGGAGATTTTCACAATTTTTATTGATAGTGCTGAAATCTGCCTCCTTGTTCCTCATACCAACAATCTGAACCTAAAGCATGAGCTGCTTTTTCAGTATAATATCAGAACTGTTGTGGAGACTCATTAGAGTTCAAAACCAGTCACTTTGATATTGTTGCCTATTTAAGAATGTAGTTACATGTCATTTGTAATTTTCTGAACTAAAAAAAAACACAGATGAACTAGCTTGTTCTAATCCAATGCATTCATACAGGCTGAATTAACGAATGAACTCTGATGATTATTTTTTCATTAACTGCCTGAGTACTAGGTTGACATCAAACAAATGACATTTCAAATAAAAGAATAATTATATTCCAATTGCATTTTGCATTGTTTCTGTTCATAGAAAAAAATGTTGACCATCTAGCCTGGTCATTATATGGTCTAAAACCATATAATACGGTTTTAGACAGAACTCTTAGTAGTAGTACCCTTAGTCCTGCTTAAATGTAAATTATAAAACCAGTTCATTAAAGTCAATAGGTTGCAGGGTCAAGAATCTTTATTCCCACTTCGTTATTTGTGTGAAAGATGGATTGTCTAGCCTTGGTAATTGTAGTTTCTTACTCAAAAGTGGCATCTCAATTTAAGTGAATTTTTACAGAGCCTAGGAATATTTCTTGGTACTTACTCTTCTATTTGGTAAGGTCAAAGCCCATCTTGTAAATCACCATTGATCTCCCACTGCCCTGTGAGTCATGCTTGGCCCATCATTCTGGTGAAAACTTAACTTTGGAGGTTTTAGCTCTTCTCCTTTTTACTTCCTTCTTCAGAAGAAAAGTCAGTCATCTGATTCATGTCTCTGAGTAAGTTAATTATCCTGACTAACATACATTGCCATCTTACAAGTAACTGCTCACCTCCCAGATGGTTTTCCTGAATTCTTAAAGGACTTTGAGATCATAATCCTTCCTCATGCCCCATTTGCACACATATAAGTGGCCTGCTTGTCCTGAGCTTAGTCCAAACTTAAGAACCTCAGTCTTTCCTCACCTAGTCTGTGTTCCTCCATTACACCTGTACTCCTTTCACATTCTTCATCTCAAATTGATGTCTGTCATGTAGCTCCCAGCCATAGCTGTCTTAGATTTAGTGTTTAAAAGTGCTTGATGCTGGAGTTAGCTGTGTGACATTGTCTTTTTTGACATTATTGAGAATTTTTGTTTATGTTTCACAATGTCTGCAAATATAGAAAAATTTCCTATAAAATTTCCTTATGCACTCCTCATGGCTGTAATACCACCAAAATTGTCTGCAATAGGATTTTCTTGAAGTCTGTAGTGCTAAGGTAGTTATTGATAAAGCTTTAGGCAGATAAATAAAAATCAAGTTTTTCTTAAATTCTGTATAAGCTTATAGGCAAAAGTTACACAGGTTTTCTTCTTTGAGATATTATGTGTATTGAAAATCACATGAGCTGTACTAGGCTTAAAAGCTATCATTCCTTTGCATCTTCTTTTGATACTAATTTTTAGACCACATTTATTTCTTTAGATTCTTGTCTAATCTTAAGTCTGTCTGTGTTTTGTATATTTTCATTCAGTCTCTTTTATTCTGACTAGTCCAATCTGAGTCCTGTTTGGCTTTCTTTTGAATTTCAGCCATGCTATTCATGTTCAAGTTTTTGTGCCAAAGGCTAAAAAAAACCCTCTTTTAGATGGAAGAATTTAACAGTAAGCCAAAGCTATTAGAGAAATTTTTTAGATTTTTAGGTATTCTCAGGAGTTTCATTTAAGGGTAAAATCAAGCAATACATCAGACTCATCTTTAAAATGACTATAGCACTTGTGATATCATATGTCATTGTCTTGTGATTAGACTGAGTTACTGAAATGCCTGCAGCAAATTGGAAAATGCAACAGAGGCTCCCACATTACTTAGGGAATATATGTACTGCAAATGAACTATCTGGACTCCAAAAATAGTACAGAAATCCAGTGAGACCCATTTATTCCCCATCTCTTAAACTAACTAGACCCCTGTGCTGCTCCAGCTAGACTGTTCATATCAGGTCACATTTATATTTCACTACAATCTGATGGCAGATGAGTCTTCACTTGTAGTAAACTGGAATAGATGGAATAGCCAAAGTAATTTAGAAACATATTCTACAACAGCTCTTTACTTCTCACTTTTAAGGAGGAGGTTTTTGAAGAACTGAGAAGTAAAATTGCTTTGAAAGAGCAATTCACTTTGTGCATGCATAACTTTCACACAAAATGAAGGGTGAATAGCATTTGATTTCTGCAATACTTGAGTCCCACAGTTGGAGGTTAATCATGGCTATGCATATAATGCTGAAATATGGTCTAAACATTCTTAACATTTAAGTAATTGAAGAAATATTCCCACAGCTTAGAATCCTGAAGACAAAAATGTCCCATTGTGCTATAGGAAGTGGAGATAATGAAACCTGTTTCCCTGTATATTTGAGTCATATTTCCTTTAAGTCACCCACATCACCCAAGCAAAATTACCTCTGCGGCTAACTGCAGGATCTTTTATGAAATGCTCATAAGAGAAGAGAAAATGTGCTAGCCTTATCCTATGTACATATACAACATCTGGCTGCTACCAACAAGCATGTGCAATAGCTGATTTCACTCTGTCATGGCCTCAGGAGATGCACTAATTTGGGTCTTCTTTAGGTAGCCATCCTTTCAGTAAATGAGCACACAATTATATTAAAGAATCCTACTCTTCTCTCAAATTAGACAAAAACTAAACAGTGTATTTCAAAATTTTCAAGCAGAGGCTGACACACAAATGGAGTGGAAGAGAGCTCAAATTAGCCTCTTTTTATTAGGAAAAGAGGCTAAATATTCTGAACATCATAACAGACATCAGAACTCTCCTGAGCAGAAATATAGAAGCAAATTGTACCATGACCTTATCCATCCACTATCTCGGCTTATGAGAAATGGAGAGTAAGTTTAGCTATAAGTTATAAGCTTCTTTTCCCTCCAAAAAAGAAAAAGTCTGTTCCAGTATGTGCTCAGTTTCCCTTTTCTGTTTATTGAGTTCTTGAATAAATTATTCACCCACAGTTCCCAAAGTGCCATATTTTTCTGCCAGACAAAACAGCAAAATAATACCAAAACAGCTTTTTTTTTCTTATTCTTTTACCTAAAATCTCTTCATATATTTTATTTATATTTTTGTCATCCTAAGCAACACAGAATCAAGCATTCATTCTGTGCATTTCCAGACAGGAAACTGAAGATGCAGCTCCCAGAAGTCCCTGTGTTAACATTTAAAAATTGAAAAGACATAGAGAAAGACTACTGGGAGCTTCTCCTTCTTGTCTGCTGAGAAGAATGCAATGAACATTCAGCTGAAAGTTCTCTGACAGGAAAAAAAAAGAAAGAAAAAAAGAAAAAGAACATGGTATGTTCTTTTCATGGTGTAGAGTACTTAAAAGTTAGACTCTCCTCATTATTATTGCCTTTAGCTATCCAGGATTTTTCAGGGTAGCAGACCTAAATCAGTTCCTCCTCATTTAGGGTAAAAGAGATTGCTATCTAGAGAAGTCCGGAGAGATATGGGAATATACCACTGACAAATAGCTGAATCTAACATGAAACAATGATTTTCCATCAAAAATAAAGTTTAGTCAGAACTTTTTTTTCAAGATCAGGGCTATTTTGGTAACATCTGGAAACACTAATTTTAATTCCTCAAGTGACAGAAAATGTTGAACTATATAACTTGGTGATTTTTTTTCCATGCATTTCATTTTGGCCTTTCTATTGTTTTCAATATTTAATATTTTATTAATATTTAATATCAACATCAAAAAGATCAATCAATTTGACATTGTCAACTTTAAATGACTTACGCTTTCAAAGGAACCTTATTTTTAATAGTACTCTTTTAAAGCCTTTCCCTGTTGGCTTTTCTTTCTTCTTGCAAGAGGTTGGGTTTTAGAATATAAAAATTCCCTCAAGTACAAATATTGTGTTTTGACCAAGTCTAACTGAACAGTCATGAACAGCCACTGCCTTGGAGAAGGCAGTGACCAGTGTGTAAAATGCTCAGGTTCCTTACAGGAAAGAATACAATGAGTGCTTCAGAAGAGTAGATGAGTGTTAGCATGACTGAAAATAACAGAGCGAAAGGACATAGGACTAAGTGATGGTAGGAAAACAGCGTGGAAAGAAGCAAAAAATAAAGGAGACACAGAGCTGCAAGAAGACAGAAAGAAAGAGAAACATGAGAAGAAAGTGAAATATGAGAAAACTGAAACTGAGCCTGAAAAGATGCATATATCAGCTTGCCTGGCATGAGGAGAGAACAAAATGTGGAAGGTGGCAACAAATAATTACTACAAGAGAAAAAGGGGACAAAGTGCCCTGGAAATGCTGATTACATACTGTGCTAGCGAAACCCCATGCAGAGGTTTATAAAAGCTTTACTACAGGAGAGGTGGTGCTGCAACTGAAATTAAGCTTTTGCAATAGGCTTAGAGTCAGAGGTCAAGCAGTAATATGCTTTTCTCCACTATCAGCATTTTCTCAAGTGCAGTTAGTTAATTTACAGGGAGGCTCATTCAGGCTGACCTCACCACCACAAGTTCAAATAGCCAACATGCTGCAGGCACTTTATTTTACATACTTTTTGGGCCTAGCTTAAAAACAACTGTGAGCCTGGCTACTTTTACAAGCACAGAAACAACTGTGGGAGTGCTAATTGCAAATGCTGTAATGATAACCATCGCTGAAGGTCACGGTGTGTCCCTGAGCAAACTGATAGTGATATACTGACACTGGTAACTGCCCTGTACTCTGTCAGTAACATTGGTTCCAATGTACTCACCTAAGTGGAAACTGGATAAAGATTATGAGGAATTTTCCATTAAAATGTTTATTATTTGGAAGTGATATTTCTTTAAAACTAAACTCCTTTAGATCCACCTCTGCTGATGAGAGTCTTCAGTATCCAGAGTTAGGTGAGCAGAAATTCTACCTTTCCTTCCAATTTTAATTCAGATTGCTCCTATTTCCACAAGACTAATTCCTAAAAACACAAGAGAAACTGAAAGAACAGTATTAAAAATTGAAAGTGATTACAATTCTTTCAGAATGTCTCTTGGAGGGGAGACACATAAGATGTGTCTGGTTATAATCTGAGATGGTACAAAGCTAGTTTCTCTTGAAATATGACTTTTAAACTCTATTGTCCCTTCTTCCTGCTTCTAAGGAATGCTTTCAAATTCACAAGATCTACAGCAGATAGGTCAAGTAACATGCCTACATTCAAACACTCTGTACTTGAGATTTGAAAAATACTTCAAACCTCAGAATAATTCTATTCATTATTGATGAAGATGAAGATAAACATTTTTTCTGATAAAAAATATTTGCCTTATCTTTGTATGTATTTATAGACGGAACATTTTATTTTTGGGTCATTGAGGGAATCAGATATCACAAACTCATAAGCAAATGATAGATATTATATAGATATGAATAAACAAAGTTTATGTAATTGTCAATTGTAATAAAATGTTACTGAATTTTCACTTACGGGGAGGAGAAAATTTGAACAATTTGCAGGTTTATCCAGTATTGATTTCTAATTTTCAACGAAAGCAATAGATGATGTCACAGACATAGAAATGATGTTACTTTTAAATTATTCTGTAGAAATAACATATTTCCATGCATGCTGAATTAAAATTTATAATTTCTTTTCCTCACTGATTACTGAGAACACTAGAAATGGGGCAATTAAGGGTAGCATAACGGAGCACTAAAGCTCACTCCACACACACCTCCTGGTGCCCTCCTGGAGCCCTGCAGCCTGGGGGAGAGGGGGAGCCCCAACAGCACCATCAGAACCACCTGGCACCCAGGGCTGTCCCAGGAGAACCCCAGCCCTGTGGACCAGGGGGAGACCTGCCTGTGCACAGGGCTCCTTATGGGGTGCAGAGGAAGAGCAGCCTGGAGTTGTGCAGGCCTTGTTATGGGGGGCCTAGGGCTAGGACCAAGGGTGAGGAAAGGGCACCATCAGGGTAGACCAGGGAGGAATAGAATGGGGAAAAAAACAGGGAAAGAAAAAGAGGGAAAAGGGGACAAAAGAGGCCTGCATAAAAGAGCTATTTTGTGTGCTTGTCTGACTGTGCTGTGTGTCTGATCAGAGCAGTCTGCCCCATCTTCTTCACTCCATTTCCACCTTCCTGGGTGAAGGCTCTCCTTTCTGGAACACATACAGGTACGAGAGCAGCACTGCGAGCCAAAGGTCAGTTTGCAGTGTTTGTGGTGCTTGCAGCCAGAGAGATAACAGTGTGTTAGTATTTTGTGAATGTGTTCATATCTACATCAGTAGAAACAAAGGGAGCAAGGGGAGACTCAACATACCCCAGGTGGCAGGTGGTGGGGACATCCATTTAGTAACATCAGTCTGCAAAATCATGCAACTTATGAGGTATTCGTATGCCTCAAATGAAAAATATGGTGCATATAACTATGAAGCAACAAATACATAAAGTTAAATACGGTAACATGTTGGAGAACTTACTTGGCTTTTGAAGTTTCAACTACCTCTCCAAAGCATAAATGGGGTGATAAAGGAGAAAACAATTACTTTAACTTGCTTATCCTGTACTCTGGTAGCAGCTTTGCTTGGCAACTTGTTTGGAGGGACAGAGTCATCATAGCAATGCAAACACAGGGCTTACTCACAGCCCCATATATCTTTAATGCCAGTACTATTTATCTATGCAGGAAGAAAAAAATTAAAAGAGTGCTTTAAAACGTGGAGAAAATTCTCTTTCATTTGAATAGGTGATAGCTAAAATACATGCATCCATTTTAGAATAGAAATTAAGTAGCAGCAGAAAGCCTTTGACAGAATTGCCTTCATGAAGTTGAGAAGAAGCACTCTGAGTAATTTGCTCCTTTCTGTCTTGTCGTCAGGCCAAAAGTAACTCTCGCATCCTGCATGCTGCTGACTTTACTTCAAAAAGGCATTTTACATTTTATATCTGACGTGACCATCTCTCTCATTGTCAGTCTGTCTGTCTCTTTTTCAGAGGAATGATCTGCCACCCCCTGTCAGCACTCTCAACTCCCACCAATGTTTAATTAAGATTATCCTGTCAGAATGTTTCCTTTTACCCCTATAACATTTGAAATAAACGACTTTTAAATGGAGAGAAGAGCATTCACATAAAACATAATTAAAACCTGTAATAATAACCCCTTTACTTAAGTCAGTACTATTTCTTAGGAAGACAAGGCCTGTAGTTCACATTTTGAAGATTCCCGGTGCTCTGTGCAAGAAAACCACTGAGCTCACATAAAGTAATTTCTAAGACTGAAGCATATACAAAAATTTGGTCTGATCAGTACTTGGACAGATAATACAATTGTGCACTGACCACAGTTCTATCAGGAATTGAATCATGTGACTCCCTCAGTCAAGCCCTAAAAAGATGCTTTGTGGTATGCTATTTTTGAAAGTGCTGTATTCAAGTAACCAACCTTTACAAGAGGTAAGAATTATTGTTAGAATAAGGGAGAGAATTTGAGAATTTGTTTAAGATCCACATCACTGATTTTTTAACCTAAACAGCTTCAGATCAACTGTGCTTCTCTTACCCACTTTTGTTCTCTCTGTAGTTTCCACTAGATGAAGAACTCTTTCTTAGGCCCAGTCTTACATAGTTCTGCAGTGCTATTTTGCACTGGCAAATAGTTGTCACTTTTCACTCGAGCAGTGATTTCACCTCTTTGATGACCACCATGATATTTCTACATGAAGTTTTCTGGCTGTATGAGGATGAAATGAGGTATATAAACATAAAGCATCAAAGAGAATATTTGGACCTGAAAAGGGCTTTGGTAACTTTATGTGGTAAACACCTTAACTCCTGCTCTTTTGACAGCTCTCATTATAAGACATGCATATTTATTCTATACAAGAAGTTCAATATTTTTCTTAATTCTTCTGCAACATCTACACCAGTAAATTAACAATGCCAAAGAAGAGCCTGGACACTGGAAGACTATATAATATTGTTAAGCTGTTACAGTGGTTCCTGGCACAATTTCAGCCTAGACAGATTAGCACTCTTTCAAAACAATTCCCAGGCATAGCTTGCAAGATGTTCAGGGTCCATTTCCAACATACAGTTTGGCCATGATCACCTTGTATTGGAAATTAAGAGAGTTCAATAGTGTGGATGATGTTAGCCTTTGCCAGCTGGTCTCAGGATCAGACTCTGAGCCCTGTATTTTCACATTTCACAGACTAAATGTAACTTCAGCACCAAGTGATCATTATAGACCGTAGCCACAACATAATCATTCAAAATGGTCATAAATCCATCATACTAGATCAGCATCTTACACAGTCATGAAAAAGGGCATTATATAGTCAGCCTTCAGCACTGATCACACTTCAGGACCCAAAGTCTTTCTTCTAGTTTCATATTTCAGTTATACAATATAGCAACTTGCACCACACTCACCAAACAATGAACAGAAAGGATTTGGAAAGATTTTTCTTTCTTTTTAATATTCAAGTGGCAGGAATATTGGAGAGAATGTGCTTCAGCAAGAAAAAGCTATAAAACCAAATACTACTGAAAATAAATGTGGTAAAAAGATGAATGTCTCTTTTTTTTTTTTTCAAAATAAAAAACTTAACAGTTATCCACTTCTAATTATTCTCCAGTAATAAATGAATAGAATAGTAAAAGTTGTTAGTATAATTTCCTATGATGAGGAATACTGAACAGAAAGGAGCACTTACTATTTTCATGTCATTAATGTTAATTCCATTTTCATGTTTTACTGAATACAATAATACACTCATGGCCAAATTTAACCTTGAACTATCCTGCTTATTCCTGGTGCCCTGAATATCATTACTGACGTTAGTATAGTTATAATGGTGAAAATATATGAGTAAGCTGCTGTCACAGAAGGCTATTTTTCTAAAGGATAGCAAGGGTTGCATCTTCATTAATGAGGGGCTAAGTACAGCAGTACCCAAACAGATGGAGTTAACCAAAAGCCCAGTGACTGTCAGAAAAGCCCATAGCAATGAGGCAGATCTGAGAAGTCAGGAAGGTCAAATCGGGGTGTCTGGATCAGTGAGGTGCAAGGTCAGGCATGGATTCCCTGCAACGTTGCTCTGGTAAGTGTGAGTGCCTGAGCTTAAAAGCAGTCCCTGAGTGATGGAGGGAGCTCCCTTGTGCAGTTTCCCAGCTCATTTCCCAGCAGTCTGATCTCAGATCACAGCCCTGCTGTCCAAGCTGGTCGAAGCTGGGCTTGGATCACAGGCAGCCAAGCCCCTTAGGGGTGAAGAAGGGGCTACAGAGTCTGTTGGTGCCTTGGCCCTGACATCTGTTATATGATATATCCTGCAAGAAAGAGAAAATTTCAGCATATAACAATAGTCAGAAAACATGTTGCAATATTTTTTGAAGTTTGAAAGCTTTTAAAATTATATCTTTTTAAGTTATTCAAATAGCATTTCCCAAATTTCTCCGTTAAGACTACTCCATAGGTTGAAACAATGAAACTGTGATGCACTTGTTTATGGCATGCAGCAAGCATGTCAGAGAACAGCTTTAATCCCCAGAAGCTCTGACTCCCTATGGACAAGCCACCATGTTCTCCTAAGTGGACTGAGTACTGGGCTCCACTCATTCACCACTCTTTGGAGCACAGTGTAACACAAACTATTCTGTAAAAAGTCTCCATAGGTAGAAGTAAATGTAATTTAGCTAGCTAGATGTACCTCTGTCGCCTTTCGCATCGGCGTGACGGCCAGCTCAGAAAGCGGCTCAGCGACCCCCCGCCAGGGTCGCTCGGACCATCTGCACCAACGAGGCAGGTGGCAAATGGCCGTTTACTGATAGATAACATGTGCTTATATATCGAAGGCTTACACGTCACTTCCGTCCGCTTATGTCATTAGGGGGAGGAATTCCATCTTCCCGTAC
>JAWLRI010000760.1:596818-622091 GCA_034781795.1 Crypturellus tataupa | reverse complement strand
ATTAGTGAGGTTTTATTTTACCGTCGATCCCCGTGCGTCGGGCTTTAGTTGGTGGTTTTGCCTTTTATGTTCCCGTTTCCCGCCGTGCCCCTGTTTTACAGAGGCATTTTTTTTTAATCTTTCTTTACTTTTTACCTGTTTTTGGAGGGGAAAAAATCAATGACTAAAGCAAATTGTACTGTCCTTGACCTACATACTGCAGTTCTTAAGATTCATTAGAAGCTCAAGAGGTTTTCAGAAGATAAATTTGTAACAAAACTCTAGCTTTAAAAAAAATGTAAAGAAGAAAACTGCCAATCATTGTGATGTCATATATACCTAAATATATATGTAAAATTATGTTTTGACACTAAGTCATACTTACTCTAAGTAGTTATACTTGCTGTAAGTCATTATACTTCAGAGTATTATTGCTATGTTGTTGACAAGTAGTGTCAACAATTTGCAATGATACCGTCCTACGTAATGATTACTTTATCAGACGATACATTAATTCCATAAATCACAGATATTTTTAACTTCCCAGTCCTTGATGTAATTAAAATGAATGTAAATTATTTGTAATCTTAGACTAGAACAGCACAAACTAATTGCTTAATGGAATGGCACCAAGTTGCTACTGATGTATAAACAATTCTATTCCTTATCTTTCTATGGTTTTATACTGCTAGGATTTTCCTGGCACAGTCACTTCTCCACAGCAAGGTTTAACTGAAGAAATTCCATGCTTTATAAATTAAAAAACAGATCAATTAAAATACAAATCTAATATGATTTTGCAGTTAAAGTGGAAGACTATGACTTGAGTCCTGCAGTTGTGCCATAGATTTTGACCTAAGACAAAATTTTTAATCTCTAGCTGCTGCAGCAATCTTTTCCTACAAGGGGGATAAAAACGTTTCTTGTTTTCTTACATTCTTTTCTTCTTTCAGAATATATACCTATTTATCAACTTTCATAAGAAGAACATTTTATCTCTCCGTCCTGTATCTGCGCAGTGCATCAAGGCATTGCATTAATACTATTCTCTCTGCAATAATGATACTCCTGTCTGCACGTAGATATTTGTTCAAAGCACCCTACCAGCTCTAATAAACATATCATAGCTAACTGAAGAAAGAATCTCTTTACTTCAGCAAAGGCATAACTTAGCAAAGTCATTAGTAAATCAGTGGTTAATACAGTGTCTACTAATAAGATATAACTATAGAACAAAATCAATGCAAAATTGAGGTACTGACAAACCATTGATATGGACTGAGCTTGAGATTTAGATACCAAAGGGGAATCCAGATCCAGAATGAGGAGTTAAATCTTCCTAAAGATCTCCAGAAAAATATAGACACATAAGAATGGAAGAATACAACAGGAATTTTCTAGTAACTAATATGAGAATAGCTCAAGAGGAGTATCATGCAAGATAGAATTCTTCTCACTCTCTCTCTAAAGTACCTTTATCAACAATCTTAAACTTTTCTTTGAGAGTAGCTGCATACAGCCAGTTCTGAAAGAACAAGACAGGGCTGGGTCTTAGAGAGTGCTTGAATCAAGGTCCCTGAAAACACACACACAATCATAGAAACTCACCTTTGATTATGAAATCCTTGTTATTTTCTTTTGAAAGTTCTTTTAGGACTTAAACAACAGTTATTTTTTATAACAAATAACATCCTTTCACATTGCAATTTATCACAAAATTTGAGTGTTGCTGAATATTTTTTCTCTGTTCACTTCAAATAAGTTTGAAGGGCATTTTTTGGTCCCATGGACCAGAGAGATGCACTGCCTTAAGCTAATGTTTGGTAGAAGTTTATTTTATCAGTTGCCCTTTAGAGTATCAAATATCATAAGCAGGCTTACAGGACAGCTTTCTGTTCAAGCCCTGAGAATATATGTAATACTAATGGCACAGATTTCAAGCAATTGCAGAAAGAAAAAAGGTCCTGGGGAAATAAAAAAGTCTATTATCTTACCTGAAGGCAGCCACATACCAAACAGATCCACCTCTTCTGTCTTCACATAAGTTCCTTGATTCTAGTGAAGCAAAAGTGATCACAAGTATGGCAAAGGCAATGTCATTGTATTTGTATAAACACTACTCAGCAGTTTTTGAGGGATGTGGGGACAGGTTCCAAAACTCAAATCTCCCGAAGAAGCTTTTGTTTGCTTTGGAAGTATCTATGTATTTTCACCTGCTACAACCCAGCTCTGGCAATTGTATAGCAGATGCTTCATTGTGGAATAGTTCCACATAAAACAGGCGTGTAATATTATAGGTAGGGCAGTCTTTCTCAATACTATTTTCTGTGCTTAGAATTTTTGGTACCATTACATTACTTTCCCTTAGTTAATCACATGAATGTTATTTTACTAAAACCTTGAGCGGTTTTCTTCATTTTGATTATTATAATTACACTTCCTTGGTACTTACTTATAACTACAGCCATGGCTTCTAAAAACTAACCCTTTTGTTACTTGTATCTGTTATATACAGATTTTTTTTCCCTGTAAATGCTGAAGGACAGATGCAACTTGAATCAAAAAAAAATTTAAAAATTGCAAACTCCTGATAGTGGTATAGACCACAATCTAACATCTATAGTGGTTCCATATAGTGTTGTGGTACAATATAATAAATTCTAGCAGGATTTCCCTCTAACATTATGTAACAAACTTCTATTCCAAGAAAGCTGGAAAGTGTAAAATCTGAATGTAATAATTGATACTATTGCATCACCACACAATAACACTTACTAAAAATTATTTTGAAGTCTATTTAATGTTAGAGGCCCTGAATCACTGATTCCTTAAGTTCATTCTAATGGCACCAACCATCTGTAGGCTTGGAAACATGATGCTTTTATTGCACGTGAGTAGAAGGAAAATAATAAGCATATTGGCATATAGTTCAAAAAATCAAAATCCTGTAGCAGAATCCAAAAATAATGGCTTCCTAAACTATGTCTCAGTTCACTGCCTTTGCAAACCTTTAGAAGAGGCTAGAAGATAATATCAGAAACATCATTAAAGCATTTTAACCAGGACTCTACTTGAGGAATTTCATTATCTTCCACTGAGAAAAATCTTTTTAAAAAAATTAAATTCTCCTTGATCAGAAAGCACCAATTCTGTGTAATCAGGTTCAGTACCTAAGATTTACTCATTTCTTTGGACTGGAAAGATTATGCAAATATATGATAAAGTAAAATATAGAGTGGTGATGTTAATAGGTTCACCTCAGCTATCCTTGGCAATATTTGTAACCTAACACTTTTTTCTATTTAGTGAATTGCATATATAAAATATATTTGTCAAAAATACATGGTTGATTTTGTAACAAGATGGTTGTACCCTCGTAATAACAGGATTGTTAAGAGTTCAGGAAAATAAGTTTAGATTTAAAGTTGGAGAGCTGATATTGATTTGCAAAGGGAATACCCTGAAGGCTGTCTTCGTGAAGTGCATTTGAATATCTATTAGAATCCAAAATAAACTGAAACAGCCACTATGATTAAAATAATGTAATGATTCAATATTCTCTGAGTAAAATTTCATACCGACCCATGTGGCAAGCATCAAATAATTTTTTTCTTTCTAAAATAAAATTGATATTTCTGAAAGACTGTTTTGTTTCCCAGCAATATCCATGATATAAAAACTAACTGAAAGAATAAGTTAAAGAAAGTATAGCTTAGATGAGTCAAAGCAAAGACCAAGACTTTTTTTGGTAGATGAATTCTTCTCATAATTGATATATATGTAAAAAGAAGGAAGTAATCTATCTACTTGTCTAATTTGTAAAAGAATAATCAAATGATCATACCAAGACAGTTTATGTTATGTATTTGGAAGAAGTATATTAACACAGATGATAGAAGTGATTAAATATATTAAGGAAGTCATCTACTTCTTATAGCTGGATTTTAATCACGAGTAAAAACATCCTTTTATTAGGAATTATATAGAAACAACTAATTTTAGTTTTGCATGGTGTGTAGAAAATGTGATGTCTGGTTATGTCCACCCTGTCTTTCACGGAATTATACAATGCAAAATGCATACAGTGACTGCAAATCTGTGTACAGAACCCAATTCTACAATTTTGTATAGAGAAAGAGCAAATTAAGAGCTATGTACTGCAAGGCAAGTTAAGTACCTTACTGCAAGTAAGGTGTACCTGTACAAAGATGTACTGCTTATTTGTATACTACGTATCCTGATGTGCTGTATTTGAAATATCACATCAGGATGTAACACGCCTCATGGGTAGAAAAACATCCAGATAATGAAAACAGAAGTATAACTAACCTGCAGAATAGATTTCAGCTGTACAATGCACTGTACTCATATTATTGTTAATTTTGTCCAGCAATGCACATTTGAAGACTATATTTTCAAAAGTCATTAAATTAAATCAACATTTACTATTTAAGTCTTCTCATCTTACTTCACTGAAAATCAAGCAACTTCTTTATGACTGTTCTTTAGGCTCCCTCTAAAAACAATGGAACGAGAGAGAAGCACTTCTGAAAGATGACTTATCTTGTTTTCAGATGCTCATACAACCTGGATGATAACTAACAATTTCCACTGACTATTGGAGGTGTTCTCAGGAAAAGCTAAGGCCAGATACCTCTTCAACAGTTACAATTACATGAAAGAAACCTGTGGTCGTTATAATAAAAATATATTAAGGATATTTATAATAGGTATGTTTTAGGAGTCTATTCTGACTCTCTTAATTAGCAATTTTCACAGTTATTTCCCCTTGCTAAAAACTGCTCTAAAAATATTTACCTATCACTCTTCTTCCTTTCCTTTTAAGCAGCACCTTGTACCGTATCCTCACATTCAAGCAGGTTGAAAAATTTCCTTCTCAGATGATTTCAATTATTACAAAAGAAACTTGTCACCTTAAATGAGAAAATTTCTTTGAACTGCACTTAAAGCTACTGACAGTTGAGAAAGATTAAAAGCCAAACCAAAGCTGAAATATTTAATCAGTCAGAAAACAGGTTGCTGAGAATCTAGTTAAAAGTATGAGACTACTGTCTACAGCTACTGTTGTGTATTTTATAACACCCTTCAACCAGTGATCTTAGAAAACTTCTTGATAAATTTCAGAAAACTTTTAGAATGTTAAAGAACCACTAGAGTCAAACATAAAGAATCATTTTCTTTTCTCTTTATGTGGATTACCTAGAATGTAGCACTTGTTATTTTCTAACTCAGACACATCAGAGATATGGATAATGAATAATTTTGTAGAAATGAAATTCAGTTTAACTGAAGTAGGGAAAAAATCAGAAAAGTGTAATCTTCTTACAATATAACTCACAGACCACAGTCAGCAAAATAAAATTAATCCAATGTCACCGGTGAAAGAACAACAAATGAGTTTCCTAAGGAGAAGTTTATAAAAAATGAGATCTCTTCAACCTACATACTATTTAAGTTTGGATTTATAAGTCTCAAATCCACTTATTATCTGACACAGCAGTCTATTTTGCCTACTTTCCAGTACAGTTTGTTCTTTAGGTGCCTACCTTATTAGACTGCCTTCTACTTAGCCTGAAAATTCATTGAGTCTATCAACTGTGCACCATCCAGCAGATACCTTTAATTTCTTGTAAGGTAAGAATATTCGTCACAAATAAGGCTTTGAGGTAAGAAGCTTCATTTATATTCACAGAAAAACACAAAAATTTAGATGACTCAGGGTTACTGCTAATTTCATTTTACATGGTGATGATATTTCATTTCTATATAATCATTTTCTGATTAGAAAATTTACCCAGAAGCAAGTAGTTTGGTCAGTTCTTACTGAAGAAGCGCTCAGAAGCTACAGGTCAGCTGGAGGCTGTCTTGAACTTACCAGTCAATTGGCAAGTCTGCCCAGTCTTCATTTATTTTTCTAGTTACAGTTGTGGGGTGGGGAGGACACAAAAGATGACATGGCAGCCCAGCCTCTTCAACATGTTTCACGAGCTTTTACGTTGTTGTCCAATATCTGTGTCTTTATGTCTTATTAATACTCAGAGGAAAACTAGACAGTGAATTCAAAAAGGAAGGAGGCATTATACACATACTATTGGTGCTTTGTATCCTCAGTAGACAGTTGCTTTAAGTGGGGTGGAACATTTCATGGAGACATCAAGGTTTTCTTTAGTGGCAATGGATAAAAAAAGAAAAAAAAAAAAAAAAAGCACCTCAATTAACCCAAGTGTCTTTTTCAGAACTACTGTAGCTTCACATTCTTTCTTCTCCCATTGCCCTAGACTGATGCCTTTCAGCACAAGGCTGTGGGTCATCATGGCAGTACATGTCCTGTTCTTGGTAACATACATTCATACAAAATACATAAAGACCAATACTTTTTTGCATTTTTGTCTAGGAGGGCTGTGAAAATATAGTCCGTACTATTCCATTGTTTATCCTATTTTACCAACATGATCATCTTTTCCTAAACCAGCATCATCCCAAACATACTATTTTTCTTAATCATTTGAAATCAATTCATGCTGTCTGAACACAGACACTTCTCATCTGTACGCTGGGAGGGAAGTGGTCAGAGAAGAAGAGACTGAGACATGGAGGAGTGGACAGGAGATAGGATAAAAGTAAGGTTTGCACTTTAGCAACTTATGTGTTTGTGAATTTGTCTAGCTTGTCAGTCAAGTTCTGCATCTCTCATTCTCTTAACTTCTTGTTAAAAGCTGTTTATGACTGTTTTCCAAGTAACCTGGCTCTCTGTTTGGAGAGAGGTGTTGAGGGGCAATTGGAACTGAACTTTAAGCCGGATTGGCCAGCAACTAATAGGACACCAGATTCTGGAAAGAGCCAGAGTCAGAGCTGAAGGTGAAGGTCTGGGTAGAGTTTCTGAACATGCTTAGTGTCTGCTGTAGGGTTGGACGGAAGTGTGTGCACCAGGGAATGGAGTGTGTGTGTGTGTGCTGGAGGAGATGCACCCATTTGGGAACTCCTACGCTGCTGATCAGGAGAGACGGGGTAGGATTTGGACATTTGCGTTGCTTGTTTTTGCAAGGGCACTGCTGGTCTTTGTGTGACTGCTAGGAAGGCTCTGCTCTCTGTCTACCCCAATCGTGTTCTTAAGTCTCCCAAATTTAGCTTTTTTTGACACCCTTTCTGAGTTAGGTTTCTGCTGATCAAGATTTTCATTATTTTCTTGCTTGTGTCTCACTTGCCTGGTCTCTGTTAAAAACACTATGAGTCCACCATTGCAAATAGATTTCTCAGTATAAATAGATATTGTGAATAGGTTACAGTGACATATATTAAAGTTTTCATCTCCCTACGACAGAAAAGTACACCTTGTTTTAGTATTATGTCATAAATTTTAACCTCGTTAGTGATGTTACACCAAGGGGAAAATTGCTTGGATCAATGTTTGGCTGTGAAGAATCAGTTCTTTACACTACCAAAATATTTAATTTTCTTGTCTTCATCATATTAGCTCTGGCCATGTTTCACATTCCTGAAGGTATGTAGTTTTGCTGAAGACAGTTGGAGAACAGGGTGCATGATCTGAATACACACTGCTCATCAGATCATTGTGTAGTACCCTGGAAACCCATCTGAATTATTAATTTTCAATTTTTTATGTGTTGGGCATGTCATGCATTAAATATCTGGCACAAAGTAAATAACAGATGTGGTTTCTAGGTTCCTTGCTCTTTCATTATGTGACTAAGATTAGTTAGAATTATTAAACTTTTGATTTTTTTAAAAAATAACATATGTACTTTTAGCAATTAAAAGATAAAAAATATTTTTTACAATTAAATACACTTTAATTCTGGATTTCTTCATCAGTTGTGAAAGGGGTCAGCATTCATTATGCCCATACAAATAATTATTTCCAGAATTTTCAGCATATTCATATGGAACTGCAATTTATATTAACTCTACACAGCAAATAATACACACATATAAATGTAGAAGAGATCGTGCAAATACAGCTTTTCCTTCTAGTACTTGAATATCTTCAATAAAACATTTCAAACATTTCCATTTATAGAGATCTACATGTTATATTGCACAACAGAATATGGATTCTGTATTTTTTTCTTTCAGGTAGATTTATTGAAGCAGTTTTTACACAGTTCAGGGGATTTTGTGTGTGTGTGTGTGTTATATGTTTCTGTCATTCTTTTGTACCTTGGTCCACTATCGTGTATGGTATAACACTGGAAAGTTACACACACTTTAACAGGAAAACATAGAGCTTCTGTCTGAGATGAGCAGAAGCAATTGCAATGCTCCTTGCAGCAAAAAGGAGAGACAGCAGCAAAGGGGGATATCAGATGAGGAAGGAGATGTGTTAGTGTGTCCTGTGACACGGGTTCCCTTCTCTCAGCCGCCCTCTGGCAGCCAGCCTCTCCCTGCTGCATCCATGCATCCAGCGCCACAGCCAGTGTCAACAGAGGCGCTCGGCAAAAGGCGCTCCTGGGTGCTTTCGTCCTCACTGTCCTGGCGACAGCATAAAAATCATCCACTATCTCTCCTAAAAGTTATTTTTCAAAGAAAGGAATAGTGTTTACCTCTCTTACTAGAATATGTTATGCAAATTTCACTAATGTTTGTGGGATGCTTTGAGATGCCTCAAAGATGAAATCAATGGAGTTGTAAAGTATAACCATCATCATCACTGTCATCATTATTTGCCTGAGATGAAGATCCATTATTAAATGTGTGTAAATAGTAGGTAATAATCCTGTTCTTTATGGATAAATTGTTGAACTACATATAGTGATACCTTCATTTTCCTCTTCTCAGGCAGAAGGCTGGGATTTTTCTAGCGCATGTGCACAGTGCCACCCGCTGTTCTACAGAAAATTTTCTCTACTGCCTGCTATGCCTCTCGTGCTGCATTTGTGGGGTGGCTCCATTTCCTCATCTTTATTTGCAGCACTTTGGTGTATGTCACCAAATGGTAATTTTTCTCCTGTGAGTGTTCACCTCACTTGAGCTATCAGGTTAGCACTTGTTCACACGTCTAATCCAATAATAAATATTGCAATTATTCTATCCGTTTACCACTTCACAAGCTGACTGTAGACAGTTTATAGAAGAGATATTTCAAGATGGTAATAGTTTTCCATCTTCTAGATGTATAGTCTATTTAATTTGCTTTTTCGAGTTTTCCATCTTCTAGATGTATAATCTATTTAATTTGCTTTTTCGTTTTTTTTTTTTCTTTTTTTAACAAAAATTCAAATACTCTCTTTAGTCTGCACAGAAGCTGTAGGATCATGCAGAATGTGTCAGATTTGTAGGAAATAATCTGCCTTATTAGGTATGATCCAAAACTTATTGAAGTGATGGAATCTATCTCTAAAAAATCTATTTTTTTTATTCCAAACATTTAAATTAACTTTATTACCACATTTCTTCTTCCTCTTAACGTATGACACCATAAAACCTTTTTTTTTTCTTTTCCTTTTGGGACAGAAGGCTGAAATAGGCTAAACTATAAGGGAATTATTAGACTAAGAAGAATTGTTTCTCAGTATCACTTTTATTCTATGATGTCCCTTGAGAGTATTAGAAATATCTTGTCCATTTTAACTTGCTAAAGAAGCAGTAATATATTCAGCATCTAGTCTTCCTCCAGAGCAGGTCTGGTAAAATCAATAGCAAACTATATGACTAGAGCAAAGTGAAAGAGTTCCTCCACTTCCCTAAAAGTAAAATCTCTAACATGAGTTAGAGGTTGTCCACACAAACACACGCACACAGTCTGGTCTTCTCATGATGGGTGCTCTCACTTCCCCTCACATCTCTGCCTAATGAAATGATTTGGTTAAGTACTTCCCAGATATTTCACCAAAGTAGCTCAACCTACAAAACTGGAGATAAGGTGAGAAGAGAAATGAACAAGGGCTCACATGTTTTGAGAATTAATTTCCATTTTCAAAAATAGCCTTAACACTGAATGTTATGGGAACCTAGAAGTAAACTACTGAGTTTAACAAGAGCCTACATGATATTACAGATACTATTTGTGTCTGATGTAAACAAGCTACGTATAAGTTTATGTTATAGATTTAATGTAAAATATAATCTCAGATTTTCCTTGTACTCTTGTGTGAAAATTTTAGAAGAGATAAGGAGAATTAAAACATGGGTAATGCAACTCATACAGTACAAGATCTGTGAGGACTAAAACTTAGGTAGGCAAGCACAAACTTCATTAGTTTAAGAGTTTTTAACACCATCATTAACATAAGAATGCCATTGATGAGAATGAGGATTTCTCTAGATTTTGAATATTCAGAAATCAATAACTGGGAAGAATAGAGTTTGTCTAAAGACTCCTAAGAACCATAGACATAGAAAAATAAGGCAATATTTGTCTTACTGTGAAAGGAGATAAAATTATTAGGATGGAAATCAGTTAATCTGCGCTTGGAGATGCTCACAATTAGGGTAAATCATTAATAAAGTGAACACATGAGGAATTGTATTTTCCTAATGCACCTAATCGGTGCCTACATTACCACTGCTTGACTAAGATGACAGCCATGACATTCTGCAACATATTGAGGAAGGTCTAGAATGTTATAAAAGTAGGAGACACAATATGAGAGCTGTTCATATACATAAATAAGAGAATCACATCCATATGCAAGTCAGAGATTATATTTTTAAATATTGTAAATGGAGGAGCTTTTCTGAAAGCCAGCTGAAGTGGTACTGTTTGCCACAATTTCTAAAGGGAATTAATTCACTGACATGTGTAACCATGCATTTAAGTATCAAATGTATCTGTACCAAGTGTAGAAAGTGGTAAATATGATGATAATTTTTAAATAGGACTATAGGAACGCCAGAGAAGTAAATCTGACTTCTATTAGACAAATCTTACATAGTATAATAAACAGAAAAATTAATTAGTTGATATATATGGTAAGAAGTATCTTGAGGAATAATTAACATAGGTTTGCAAAGAGCCATACCTGATAACTGAACTGGAAAAAATCCATTTAGTATAATATTCCTGGGTGCCTAGAAATCCTTCAACAGGGTAAATCATCAAAGTCATCCCTGAGATAAGAGGAAAAATGCTCACATGACTGAAAGTCTGGTTTAAAGTTAGAGGGGAAAAAGAGTGAGACAAAAACAGTGAGACTTAGGTACTTATTTGCACAATGGAAGTTGAGTAACAGCACAGTCCACCAGATGTCATGTGAAGGTTTGGCCTATTCAGTCTGCTCAAGTTAATTAAAAAATGGAGCAACTAAATAAAACTGTTTTTTTTTATGGTACCAAGTTCCTCAAGCTACTAAAACAGCCCAAAGAGTCAGGTGGAGAGATTTACAGAAGGACTTCTGAAGCAATAAAATGGAAGCAATAAAATGGAAGATGAAAATAAATAAAAATATACTAACACACACTGAAGAAATCAATTTCATCATCTTTACATTTACATAGTAGGATTTTGAATGAGCTATTACCCTTCAGGAGAGATATCTTGGGGTTTTAGTAGCAATGTGAAAACACGTACTCAGAAACAGTCAGAAACAGCCAAGAATGTTAAAAAAGTGTAATGAAAGAAACAGAGAATAGATTAGAGAGCATCCACAATTTGACTATCTTGTGTTATTTTGGTCCCTCCACACCCCTCATTTCAAAACAAGTAGCCCAGGATTAGAGCAGGTTGAAAAACATGATGCATATTTCACCTAAACTCTAGCTTCCTAACATTCCCGTTCAAATAGTAGCTCTTCACGCAGAAGCTTATTGATTTCAAAAGCCTAAGTTTAAATCCTTAAAGGCACTCCGAATTCCTACAGATCTATTCTTGGCGCATCTGCAACTGCCTAATGGTGCGAAGGAGAGTAAGGCGGTAGAGGCTGCATATTTCCAGTGGGAGCCACAGTCACACTCTGCGGACTTTGCACACCTTAGAAGTTCCACACGCACTCAGAGTGCATCTCCAAAGGAATGAGTGTCATGAGCTTCACACAGCACCCCCAAGTAAAGCTATTCCAGGCTGTACAAAGAAACTAAATATGGGGAAGAATAATGCTGATATAGCTCCCAGTACCAGCAGCCCCCAAGTTCTGTGTCTGGCCCCACTCTGAGGTCACTTTGGAAAGTAAAAGTAAACCTCTAAATAACTAAATAAGTTCTGCACCAATCACATAATGTAACAGTAGGTGGCACTGTCACCTCATAACTGCGGTTCATATTCATAATTCCTTGTCATATTTAATCTTTTTTTTTTCCCACAGAAAATGGGATGGAAATATGACATGTAAAATTGCACAGAATAATTAAATATGATTTGGTACATATTCTTTTTCTCCTGTGAGTAACCATTTGGTTCTTGCAATATTCTAATCCTATACTTGAACAGTACAGAAATTACCAGTACATTTGTGCTGATTCTTATTTCACTTTTCAGCTGTCATGGCAATTTTTCTCTCACAGCTCTCACAAGTTGAAGCATGCAAAGGTGCCTAAGCCATGCATGTGTTTTTTGCAAGTCAGCAGGGACAGAGAGTGAGGATGGTTCATCATTATGAACCGAAGCGAACTATCAGAAGAGTTACTGTTTGTTGAACTGCAACCTCCTCCGATATTTCCAGCAATCACCAAGTGGGTTTCTAATACAGGTTATCATACTTAGCACTCATTAAAATAAAAGGAGATATATTTTCCTATCAGAAAGTTACCTTTTTGTCACTAGATGTCTCCAGATGAGGCATAGTTCTTCTCTCCACATTAGCATGTTTATTATCATGGTAATAGCAGCATGAAGTACAACAAACAGGTCTTATCTAACCAAGATTTGTTAAATGAAATGAATATGTGTTATGGCCTGGTTATGTCTTTGGGGCCATTTCTAAATTTCTTAATTAATTATATTCCCTAGACTCTCTCTGTAATCAGTGTTTTGTACCTCTTCCCTACATACAAGAAATCCTGAGGGACAGATGTGGTAGATAGATGAGTACAAGGAGGGTCACACACTATTCCCTAGCAATTGTCTCAATTTCCAAGTGGTTCAGCATCCTGTATGAACATGCTGCCTGTGAAAAAATAGTACAGGCAGAACTCCATCAGGTAGTAAGATATATAGAGTGTGTATGTCCTTAGTGGTGCCCAAGAACAGTGCCTTGACATCTGTAGAGAAGCCATGGCAGCACACAACACTCAAACAACACCCACGGGTGCCAGGATTACCGTGTAGGGTGCCCTTGATGGATGTCCCCGGATATGACTACGTCGCACCTACTCTGCTGAGCTCCCTCACCCACAGAGCCCTGCTTGTCCTCTTGATTCAGTAAAGACCAACTCTTCTTCTACTGCTTTCAGAACTCGTTTTCTACTAATCATCCCCTCAGAAGATGCTAGTATACTACACAGACTACATAGAAAACCTAGGAAAAGAAGCCTTCTCACTTAAGCAATTAGGTCTGTAAAGCCTTCATTTGCTTTCAGGAGTTTGATGTTTAAGATATGTTCCATGCACTTCTGCTACGACACAGGACTAAAACAGGAGCAAAAGAAAACAATTGTTTTATTTAAATGAAAGCTAAATTAGAGGTGAGCTCACGTTGTTTTAAATTCTTCAAAGTGTATATAAACTGTTTGGGAAGAACAGCAGGAACAAATAGTTGCTAACAGCAAGACCCGTCCTTAGTTATGTTAGAAAGTTATGTTCCTAGATGCATAAAAGCACTGCCTCAAATCAGAGATATTTTTTCTAATTTATCCCAACTTGTTCTAATTTATTCCATCTGAGAGTCTGTTCTAGTACATTTGAACATGCTCATACTGTTTTGTCTTCCAGTCACTGCATGTCCACAGTATAACTATATAGTTAGGCAATACATTTAGCATATTAATATATTTTTATTTTTGACACCATTGAAAACACAGGGACATTCTTTCTTCTTTCTCTGCTGCAAAGCTTGTATTTGATGTTTCCTGTATGCTGAATCACACCACAGAGATAAAACCGCTGAGGGCTATAATTAATCTTGTAACCTTGTAAAACATGATAGAAAGTCGTTGGACCTGTTTCTGACCTAACTTCCACCAGTATATTTCACATACCATTCCAGTGAAATCAAAAAAAGATATTTTTGCCTTTAAGAGGAGAAACACGATATGTAAGCCAGAAGAAAATGGGTGTTTTCTTGTAAGGACTCTTCTGATGTATCTCATACAAATACTTTAAGAAAGTATTTGTCATTTACAAGTTGGGATGATATCATATAATCAAAAAAAAAAAAAAAAGGAAAAAAAAACAGAAGGGAATTGCTTTAGATAAAGTAGCACTTTCATTTCAAGGTACTTTGGATAAGTTAAAATTAATAATTAACTTTATATTAAGGTTTAACTTTCTACATTTGAGATGTTATTCATTTATCTCTAAAATATTATGAATATAATTCTTTTAACATGGATCTTCTGGGCTTAGATCACTTTTCTAAAGACAGAGACATCATGTGATATTTCTAAGGGTACCTCAGAAATCTGCTCAGGACTAAGAGATATGATGCAAAACATACAGACGACCTTGGTCTCCAGTTGCTTCCCTGAGTAAGCACGGGTCCTTTGCACATCTAAGGTGGAGTGAGACACCTATGGTTAAGCAATTCAGTTGGATCCTTCCAGATGAAATTCCATGAGAGCTCTATTCTGCTTGGTACTCTTCATATAACAAGAATCAAAAAAGCCCACAGCACATTTTTTTTTCCTATAGAACAGTCATGTTTTCAAGGAAATGAGAAAAATATTGAATAAAAGCATATGTTTCATAAGACCTTAAACATGTTACTACTCCAAACAGGAAACCAGTTTGTAATACCTAGTCTGTCTATGCCTGGTTTCTGGTAAGGTATTGACTCTAATGAAACGAATAATATTTTTCTACTAGAATCTGTAACCCTAGGACCTTATCCTTTCAGCAAACAACATTTGCTTTCCTCCTATGTTTCCACACAAAAGAAGCTCAAGAGAACTGCAAATCAGAGATCATGAAAATAGGATTTCTTCTTCTAACCAGTGGCACCTAGAGCAGCTCCTGTCACAGCAATGTAAATAGTCCCCTAGAAAAGGAAAGATGGCCTAGGAAGTGCTTCCTTCCAAGAACATCAACATGTATATGTTCATCATATACGTCACAGAAGTCCATCCTATAAGCAATTCTTCCAAAATTTATGCTCTTATTCCTTGTCTTGGTCTCTTGTCTGAATTTAGCATTGTTTGTCTGCTTTAAACCAGTTTGTGAGCGTGAGCAAGGATATAAACTCTGAGACACTTACTTACCTTAGTATTAAACTAGCTATAAATAATAGCAGGAATAGGCGAGCAGTCATTTTATAAAGTTGAGTAGTCCTTTCTTTGTTTAATTTTTACACAGACTTCATATCCAATCTGTTATACAGTTACACAGATAAGTAAAATACAGAAAAAAAAGCAGAGCTGAATATAGTGTCAATCATAAGAAAATGATGGTGGATGAAACAACTGGACTGGCTAGTTTTTAATTTCTCATGGAGTAGTGAAAATGAAAATAAAATCTGAAATAATTTCTGAGGACAATAACTGTTGCAAAAAAAAAACACAGAAATCTAGATATGAGATATATCAGAAGAATTTTGTGAGCCATAGGAATGAAATTAAAAACAAAGGAAATCACAGTGATATGCACTGTATTTACTACTGGAATCGTGCTTTTTGGCAAACAACAGTACTGTAAAAGGAAAGACCATTCATACTCCCTATGAATTCACAGAGAATTCATAGCTCAGTAAGCTGTGTTTTTCACTTCATTTTAAAATGTTCTTTTAACTCATTAACAAAAAATGATTCATATTATAAATAATCAAGGAAAATACTAAGAGAGGTACATACCTTTAATCATAGTTTGAAAAACAGAACCAAAGCAGATTGTGTTACACAATCACTTACCAGTCATTCATGAAGCACACAAGCTATTTGATTGGGATTGCTATGCATGTGCAGTTGAAGAAAAACATATAGACATGCATGGTATTAAGACTTTTCCCTGAAGTGAATATTAAAGTTAGGTAAGTCTTTTTTTTTTTTACCTTGACTAGACCTATTAAAACATTCTTATGGGAAGATCCTTTAGTCAGGGATTTTTTTCAGTCAGAAGCAGAGAGATATTAAGGGCAGTAGCATGAAGAAGGGAAAATAACAAATGGAAACTAAAGTTGAGTGGCAAGAAAAGAATCTATAGAAACAAAGCAGTAGTATAGAAAAGAGAAAAGAACATGGCCAAGAGTCCTTCAGATCTTCTACTGTTCCATTATGGTGTGGGCAAAACCTTGGTAAAGCTCATATAGCATCATTCTGATTATTAGGGAACAAATCTGGACCACAGTGGATGTCAACAGAAATGTAGCTTTCCATTTACAGTTATTACCGATTTAATATATTTTATTACTCATAATTTGTATGACAGTAACATCTAGATACCACACTTAGAAGTCAGTTGTATTTGCCTCTACACAAGCTGAGTATGAGATTTCACTTTTACAGAAGAACTGAATAGTTGAAGTTGGAAAGGACATGTGGAGATCGTCTTGTCCCACATGCTGCTCAAGCAGAATCCCTTACAACAGATTGGCCAGGACCATGTCCAGTTGGTTTTCAGTATCTCCGCGGATGGAAACTCCAGAACCTCACTGGACAACTTGTTCCAGTGCTCAGTCACTGACCAGTAACCCCCTGCAATGGAAGAAGGCTCAGAGGACATGGGCATGGGTGAGGTGCCCCATGAAGTTCAGAAAGAGTGTAGGATGAAGCTCGTTAATCCCTGCTGTTGTAGGCAACTGACTTTATCTCAGCATAAAAGGGACCTGTCAATGTCGAGATTTTTTAGATATGCAGCTATAGCCATTAATTGAACCCAGTATATTTCTTCCTGAGTTGGTCAAAAAATGTGAATATCTCTCTGAGAATAGTTAGACAGATTAGGATGGAGAGAGTGTGTACACGGATGGGACCAAAACAGTGGGAAACTTCAACAATTAACAAAAGAATTTCAAAGAGAACAGTGTGCTCGAACTGGCACCCCATATATTCCTTCCCAGCAAGTGGCAATGTCCAGCATTGTGACAGTGAGCACGTTAGAAACCAGTAATGGTTAATGGTGATTGAACTCTAAAAATGTATGCATTTGTATTGTGATTTCAGTATACTGCTGAATCACTCTTCCAAATCAGTAATCCTGTGTAACATTGAATATCTTCATAGTAAACTTTTATATTAAAAATTACACTCTTTGTGTGTGGAATACCTAAACAAACCTGGTCAGAGAGCACTCTCACATGAAGAAGTGCTTTCTGATATATAGGTGGAGTTCTCTGCCTTTCAGTTTGAACTCATTACTTCTTGTTCTGCAACTAGGCAATAGTGAACAAAAGATTGGATCTGTCTTCATTACACCCTCTCATGAGATATTTGTAAATGTTTATAAGACCCTACCAGAGCTCTCTCTCTTCCAGGCTTAACAGTCCCAGATCTCACAACATCCCCTCATCCGACACATACTCCTTTCTTCTGACCATTCTTCAGGCTCACTAAAATATGTTCGTGCCTCCTTCTTCCCTGTCACATAAAGGGCAACTTCATTTCCTTGGCTTCCCAGCTCCTTGACTTCCCAGCCTGTCCTTCTTAAAGAGCTTCTAATCATCACATAGAGCACTCTACTTGTGAGAGCTATCCCAACAAGGTTCTATTCTGCTAATGAGAGAAAAATCTTGAAAGTCAAAATCAAGAGGGCAGTTAGTCAGCATCACAAAACTGCCTTGGAAACTTTTTGTTGAATCCAAAACCTGATCACTGAGCCATTTAGACCTATAGTCTGTGAATTCATTAGTAGCACTACCTAAGGACAGATCTTAGAGCCTGACAGAGTATGAATTATCTCTTGCTTGCTAAAATTACATTAAAGCTCTATCAGGTCTCATGTACCTGAAGAAAAGAATGAAATCCATCTGCACACCCATCACCATCCCTAGGAAATTCTGTTGTACATCAATGAAGGGCTTACAAAAATTGGAGATATTAAACAACCTTTTTCTGACAGGCTCATATCCATACACATACAACTACTGACAGCTATAAAAGCATTGCCTGCTCCAGTTTTAATAAGTGAATATCTCAGATATTGACACTGATGCAATGCATTCAGCCAAATCCCATGGATTACTAATGGTGTGTGGGAATTCAACTGTAAGAAAACTTATCTTTCAGCATAGCCTTTAAAATACGATTAGATATGTTATCTTAGCAGAAGACTTCTCGCTCTTGAATAAAAAAAAAATGACTATTACTGTTCAAATGAAGTAACATATGTCTTGATTAGTTAGAATTCAGTCCTTGTATAACCAATATGTCGTGAAACACCATTAACCCCTACACCCACAGTCGTGTGTGTATGTCACAGTGTGTGGAAAAGGAACTATTCCAGTGAGCTGTGTTCATTTCACATTGTTGATCTAGTTAAAAATCCTAGAAAATTTATAATGATTACCTAAAAACATACTGCTAGAAATGTGAAAGGTTGAGACTGAGGAACAATGTCTGTTTCTGCCTGTGGAAGTTTTCTCAAAATTGCACTCCCAAAACTCTCCAGAGTACTAGGATTACTCTCCTGGCACAAATAAACTCCAGCACATGAACAAAGAAGTCAAAGCACACATTCTCCTTATTTCATACAAACTGTGATGAATGTTTCTTCAAGGAAGTTCACCCCTTTGTTTTACTCCCATATGGATTTCTCTGAGACATTCAGCCACCTGGAAACATGAAATATTCCAGTCTGTCTTCTAGAATGACAAAGTACAGCCTAATTTGCCTAATTATACAGGGCAGAAATTAGATTCTAAACTAAATAAGATAATTTCGAAAGTACAAAATACTTTCATATTTACCAGAATGTATATGTAATTCACTAGTTTGTTTTTGTTGTTGTTGTTTGTTAGTGTTTTTTTTTTTTGTGATGATGAACAAATATTAATAATTGCATTGATTCAGTAGGTTGTAAAGGGAGTATTTTGTTTTTTCAAAAACATAAAAAATGCAAAAAAAAAGCCAAAAAGGCAAATTCGTATGACAAACCATACAAACCATACAAAAAAAGGTAGGTATCTATATGTCAGCTGCTTGTCTAGACTTTCCCTAGAATCAATGGAGATAGGTGGACAAGTGTAAGGCGTGATTCATTCTGAATTCATTCATTTACATCTAAAGTCGATGGAAAACACATCTAATGAATTGCTCCTTTCGTGATCTTATTTCTCTCCATTGAGTAAAGTGTCTAAAGGTGACTGGCAGAGCAAGAAGCCTCTGCTTTTCATAGACAAAGTTGGTCAGTTAGTTATGTGGTCAGCCACATACATAGGGAATCAATTTGCGCATAACAGCCACTTAAGAACCACAATTCCTCTAGCAAAATGGATTATTCTTGCTACAATGATATATATAAGACTATCTCATAAGTTCAAATTAGCTTTGTAAATTTAAAGACTCTTAAACCACTTTGAGATGGTGATAAAGAGATGGCAAACAATCACTATTCTTACTACGCCAAACAAGTTTAGGGGGCATTATTAATTGAAGAAAATTGCTCAACACATAAAATGCTTGAGGCTCTATTGTGGGGGAAAAGGAACTCCACATAAAGTCAAACAAATGGCAGCAGAGATGAAGTTGCCTGAACATGTTTTTCTTTTGCACCATATGAAATCATCTAAAGTTGTTTCTGTGATGATGATTTTTCAGTATGAAGACATGCCTGTTCTGGTCCGGCTAATTCTTTTTTGATGCTCAATTATTATGCCTATAAGGGCCAAAGATTGGACAGATAGATTGAATCTGATAGATTGATGTTTTAGTACAAACATACTTTTATATAATTACCATGTACATATATATATACATAATATACGTAGAACCTAATCAGAAATCATCAAGCAACTGGACAGAAGGATAGCAAAAATGGACACAGAATAGAAGTAATGCAAAAAAAAGCATCTCCCAAAGCAAAGCTCTTATTCCAGTAATTTACATCTTGTAGGAAGCAGCATAGAAATGTCATAAGAAGGATTTGAGAGAGGAGTGTGATGCGTTAAGACTTCAGGTAGAAACTGCAGAGCATGTAGCTGGAAAGAGCTGCTGATAAAACAATCATGAGGGCAGCTGACATCCATCACTGAAGCATCATTAGTAAAAATTTAGATAAATTATTCACTGAAATCATGTCTAAACTGTGAGATCTGGGAAAAATTCCAGCCTTTCTAGTCTAAGTGTGTTCCTGATGCATGTCTAAATTCCTTACTGATCTACCTCCTATTGGTTTCCCTTAAGAGGCCATCAAATCAGATAGGACATGTATCATGGTCCAAAGAAGTCCTTGTGTTGGCGACCACAGACTGGGACCCTGGGATGCACTTTGATAAGGTCAAGTAACAAAGTGAAACACTCTTGTGTGCCATCTTGAAAGAAAGTAGATGCTTAAATCTCATAAATTAGCACAAGAGAAAGAACCTTAACACAAAAAAAGATTTAATGCAACATGAATTTAAAGCCAGTGAAGTTCACCTCAATTTCTAGCACAGAAAACCAGACATTTTTCAGATTAGCAACTTCACCTGTCCAACAAGTAATTTCAAGCTTACTTAAGGAATGGATCAAGAGCCTTGATTTTGGCTGATCAAGCAGTGTTAGCTGCTGAATAAAACAAGTGATCTGGGGCAGAAAAAGCACCTACACTGCTTTATGCACTTAATATCCAAAAATGTAGTCTGTTTTGGTGAGGACAGAAAAGGTTTGGTTTGCAAGTTGATTCTGCCCCCGAGAGTACGAATTTATCTCAGCTTAACAAACTGTGTTAAGTGTTTTTGAGATCATTTTTTTTTTTTTTTTATGAGTAAATATTATTTTGGATACTAAATGACAGAAACTTCCTTCGGAGTAACAAACCACGGTTTTATTCTTCCTCTTGACAATGTATGTAATCTTCCTTGGCTGGGTTGTATCTGTTCTGTGATAGCAGAAAGGAGTAATAGCTTCTAAAAAGTACACTAGGCAAGTCGATGTTCAAGTCTGGTTGCCTATGTTTTATTTATCTCTGAGGACTTTGGGATATTTGGCATAATGCAACTAACATTAAAATTTTTAAAACCTTATTTATCCTTGCCAATCTGCTGAATACAGAGGTAGCCTAGCGTTCAGTCTAGCATTACCTACACTGTTTCTTAAAATGCTTTATACATTACAAGCCCATTTCCATTACAGTTTCAGTAGAAAACATCATGAAAATGCTTGCCTAGGCATTTGATGTATTTAAAGTTAGCCCATAGTTTCAAAATAAAACTGCTCATGTGTGTAGGTTGCTCTACAGAACTCTCTCTCCAGCACCTTTTTTTTTTACTTCCTACTACATTGTAAAAGGCAAGAAAATAAATAGATTCTGAAAGTGGGTAGTGCTCAAAGATACTGAAAACAACTTTCTTAACATAGCCCTTATTCTCTGCTCTTGAAGTGTTTTCACACAATGTGGATCAAACTGCATGACTTCTGATCTGTCTGTTCTATTCAGTCAGCTCAAAGAGAGTGAAATCTGTCTGGTTTCTGCTGGACCATTTCCACAAAAAGGCAGAATAATCCTGGCTGGGATAAAGCTGTTCTAATAAGCTCTTACTTCATTTGCCAAGGAAACAGAAGAGAAATGTCTGGAGAAATTCAGTTTCAACTCTTCTCCCCTGTTATTGCTGGATTGGGTTTACAGTAGCTCCCAGGCTATGTTAAAGGAGGCTGGGCTTCGGAGGACTAGACCATAAAGGAACCACAGCTGACTCCCTGTCTGCACTTCTGCACTAACCAAAGGGGAGGATTCAGCAGAGAATGTAGCCAATATCACCATCATTTTAGGGAAGCTATTCTCAATTTACATCAAGAGAATTGAGTTTATGATATGGATTATGTATAATGTTAGATGTAATGGAATTGTTCAATGGCTTGCATAGAGTCCAAAGAGTGCAAGGGACAAATAATGAAATATTGGACCCACCAAAATCCATTCATTGTAACCTTTGACTCACAAAGCATATAAAAAGCTACCTCTTACAGATACAATATTAATCACTTTCACAGAAACTATAGGATAGCAAACATCCACAAAATCATGAACGGTGTTAGAAATATGAATAAAACACAGTTACCCAGTATGGATAGCCCAAAAACAAGTGAAGGCACAGTAACAGGTTTAAACAAACAAAAGCAATTGTTCTTGTACACAATGCAAAGTTAAATTGTGGGGATTATTGCATGAAGACTAATATACAAGATCAAAACATCTTAAAGGTTTGCAGATATGATGGGTAAGGTATCCCAGTAAATAACACTCTGTAGATTTGTGAATGCCACTTCTAAGAGAACAGAATGAACAAAAAGACACATTTTGGGGTGTACATTCAGGCGTTTTTCTGTATTACATCATCTAACTGTAAAAAGTGTCTACAAAACTGTCATAAAATCACAGTTTTCAACATGAGGAGTAGAGGAGATCAAGAAAATATATTATAAAAAAGGTTTTTGTAACAGCTGGTTTTCTGTCGAAGCAAATTTTTCAACTCCCACAACAGACATACTGAGTTGTAACTCACATTTCAGCATTCCAACAAAAATCTCTCTGTTCTGTTTCTTGAAATCAGGAAATCTGTTTCATCAGCATCAAACTGGAACTGGTAAAGCAGGGATCTTATGGGTATTTTGATCATGACAATACAGTATTGTGTAACCCATTCAGTCTGAACCACATTTCAGACATACAGACCTGGTCCTGTTTGATGTTATGAATTCCATGAGCAAAATACCCTTGGGAATGCTTGTGATTCACTTCACAGTCCTTCACTGGCGGAGTTAAAAATCCAAATGACTCTGTTTTCTTGCTCCTAAATTAATTTTGCTACCACTTCAGTGGAATAAAGAATATGGTTGCCTGAATGGGTTTGTAAAACGAATAATAAAATTTTGATAGCTGCTGCTTTGATTCCTGGTACATGAATGAGGAGGACCAACAAATAGCTGAGTTGCCCAGGAACTGTAGGATAGGCCAGTAGTCCATGTTTTTTATGTCTCTAGGACAGAAAAATGAATCCTCTATTTTTGAGTCTTGCTACTCATAAGACATTTTCCTCTGAATTATTTCTGAAAATTCTTTCTAAATAAATATCTAAATTTATCATGACTGAATAGCCATAATTCAGATACCACAACACACAGCAAACTGACAAATTAAAGAGTGTTTACTTTGAAACTCCTCATTTTCCAGTAACGTGAATTGACACAGCTATGGAAGTCTGTGGATTATGCTGATTTCCTGAGACTATGACTTTAACTTAAGTGAATTTCTGGCACCTTGGAGACAGTATCCTAGTATATGAACTCCTGAAAGAAAACTAACTTTGAGGTGACAAGTGTAGGGGGAGAGTCAAATCATTATCACGCTGGAATGAGAAGGAGGATAATTGGCGGGGGGTGGGGGCGGGAAGGAGGTATTATGTTAGCAAAATCTAGACCAAAACAAGGGTAAAAGTATGAGACCTATATCAATGGAGAAAATACACCTAAAAAAGTATTTCCTACTGTCAGAAAAAAATGACTGCTGAAAAGAGTAGTCTGAAATAGGATTGAGGAAGTGTTTTATGATGGATCGATTTCAGTAAGATATCCTGCACTTACGAAGGACTTATTTCTCATTACAGATGGTCTTTTTAATGATTTTTTAAAATTGTGATTGCTTTTACTTATAATTAAGTGCTGGCTTAAGTGCCATCAATCCTAGGAACTGCACTAACGAATGGCAATTAGGAGAGGTTAAACTTGGGCTTCACTACAGTAGTTGCTAGGAGTTTTGACAGAAAAGCAGAAGTGAAATCATGTTTATTCCATTATTTGTGGTTTCCTTTTTCTTTTTTTTCTTCAGAAAAGGATATACCAAACCACTAATACTTTTGAATGAACTTTGTTCAATCAGTTCTTTGAATATCAGTGGCCTCTTCACCATCCTCACGCCTGAAATGCTCCCTGTGATTACTCTACATCTCTTTGCTGTCATTCAACCCCATCAGGTCTGTGCTTGTCCAGTGTGGTCACAGAGAACAGATTATATCCTGCAGCTTTGCAGGAGCTTTTCATACATCCTAACGCTATTAATAGCACCCACGTCCCTCCATCCCATTTTTTATCCTTGGGACGTATCTTCCAAGTCCCTTCTTGTTTGTTCTTTTCTGATTTTTTTCCAATTAGTGGAAACATTTTTTGAAAAACAGGACACCAGAGTGGACTCCTATTGCAACTAAATGCTGCATAGAAACACAGAGAGATTCCTTCAGGTGCTGCTATCTTGCAATGTAGGGAATATTTGGTTAATCTTTGTTTAAAGTACAGAAGATACCCCAAAGATGAACTGTTACAAAAGCTCTGTGAAATAAATCTAAGCAATGTATAACTATACACACTTGTACGTGACAGGTGACTGAAAGTCTATGGTATGACCAAGCCACATTTTGTGGGCTACAGAGTGTGTAGCTTCCTGGTCAGCAAGTAAAAAAGTTAAAAGGTACTTCCTTTACCTCCTCTAAAATGCAGCATGGGTAAGTATGAGATGACTGCTTACCTTAGACTAAGAAGCATCAAAAAAGCACATTTGCAAAGCGAGTCATTTATAATTCGCCAGAAATAATTGCTTCCTATTAAAAAGGCAAAAGAGTAACAGGGGCGGATGTAACTATTGCACGCCCTCAGGAGTTCCGAAGTCAACATAGGAAGGTGCAAAAGATATCCCAGAGTATGTCTGAAAACGCAGACTCAATGCAACTAAGTTAAAATGCACGCTTTTATGTGTATTGCCTGGCCTTTATAAGGACAATTTACTTGTGTGACTGTTGACTTCTGTCTTGGGCATAAACAGTGGTACATTTAGAATCACTTATTATTATTATTATTATTATTATTATTATTATTATTATTATTATTATTATGTGTATTAACAATCGTGGAGGGAGATCCTCAAAATAACTGGGTGAACTCCGGTGCACGGAAGCGTGTGCGCCGGGTTCGCGGGAGAGCCCGTGGGCAGCACAGAGCTCGGGACTCCCCTCGCGGCGGCGCGGACAGAGCGGGCGCGGACGGGAGAGGGGCGGGCGCAGCGGGGCGGGCACGCAGGGGAGCGGGGCTGCGCGGGCGGGGAGGGCGC
>JAWLRI010000760.1:582536-596743 GCA_034781795.1 Crypturellus tataupa | reverse complement strand
CGGCCCCGAACGGGCGCAGGGGCAGGTAAGGCGCGGAGCGGCGCGGAGGGCAGAGGAGACTCCGCGGCCGGCGCGGGCCAGGGAGCGGGGAGGCAGCGGCGCCGCCGAGCAACTTGGCGAGGGGCTCCGCGGAAGTGCGAGGGCGGCCGCTGCTCGTGGGGCGCCCCGGAGCCGTTCGGTGCGGGTCAGGCCGGGAGACGGCGGGAGGAAGGAGCGAGAGGGCGAGGGGCAGGTTATGGGGCTGGGGAGAAGCAGGTGGAGTGGAGGGTGGGGACAGAGGAGGGTGCTCAGGTGCCGGAGGGCGCGGTGGGGCTCGCAGAGAGGCAGGTAGAGAGCATGCACGTTAGGGCAGACTGTGAGGCTAGGGTGGAGGGTGCTAGGGGGCATGTGGGGCTGGTCGTGGGGCATGGCAGTGGGATGTGGAGGGCTATGGGGCAGGCAGGAAGGGGTGTGGGGTGCGATTGTGCAGTGGGCTGAGGAGCATCAGTGCTGCTGGGTGCTGTGCCTCACCCACCTGCTGCCCAGCAGCTTTAAATGCTGATGCAGGGACCATCCTGCAACCCGCGTTTCATTTTCCTGTCGTTCACTTGTGCTTGGCTTCATCGGGCGCTTGATCAAGCCATCAGAGATTAACTCTGAAATGCAGGGGGCTTCTCAGGCCGTCACAGCAGATGGTGCCAGGCCCTTCCAGCTGGCCAGCAGCACGGAGAGGATGAGGTGAAATTCTCAGTTATTGTTATTACATCTTTATTGTCATGGGTGTAGGTAGCATTGGACTGCTCAGCACCCTACACTGCTGTCTCAGATGGAGACATCACTTGGAAGAAGTGGGGATGGTGAGATACCCTTGGGATAGCAAAAAAAGCATTTGAGAACAGCACACACATAATCCAGCCCAGCCCACCCCCAGTGGGACTATATTCTCCACAGCTCGGTTGTGTTTTCAATCCAGGAGAGTGTGGGCTGCTGCTGGCAGCTGCAGGATGAAGTCGCCTCCCTGCTGCATGTCTCTTTCTTCCCAAGCATCCCTGGAGGAACAGGGGGATAGCACATCCCTGGGCTCCCTGGACTCCAGTGTTTTTTCCAGTGAGGAAGAACAGGGACCCTTGCTTCAGAAGGTCATTCCTTCCTTGGACTTCTTCACTATCAATGTAGGAGGCAGCCGCTTCGTGATGTCCCAGCAAACTTTGTCTTGCTACCCCGACACCCGCCTTGGCAAACTGGCCGTAGTGGTCTCTGCTGCCCGGGATGTGGCCTCTGGCCTTCTCGAGCTTTGTGATGATGCCAACCTCATGGAGAATGAATATTTCTTTGACCGGAGCTCGCAGGCATTTCACTACATCCTGAATTACTACCAGACAGGGAGATTGCATGTGATGGAGCAACTCTGTGCACTCTCCTTCCTGCAAGAGATCCAGTACTGGGGGCTGGATGAGCTCAGCATCGATTCCTGCTGCCGAGACCGGTGAGTTCTGGGAAAAGAAGTACAGGAGTGTTGGATGGATGAGCTCATTAGTGACTTCTCTCATGGGGTCAGTCAGGTGAGAGATACAGTAGCGTGAGGAAGGTTAGGTGGTGGAGCATTAGGAAAAGAAAGAGATGCAATGTCCAACACTGGATGAATTGAGCAGTGAAATCCTACTTTATAGATGGCAGGGTAGGAAGTGGGAGGAGATGTGCTGGGTGAGATCACTGTGGACCTTTATTTACTCTGAGGGGTAACTTGGTAGAGGGGGAAGATGATGAGAGCTTGACAGGTGCAAGGTCTGTATTTACCTACACCACTTTCAGACTGGAAGCTCTAAATGGGAGGGGATGTCACTGGAGATGAGAAGGGCTGTGAAAGCAGGGATGTTCTTGCAGTGTCATCCAGCTTTGCGTAGTACTGGGCAGAGAGGGTTGGATGTGGGGTAGCCTGTAGCCACTAGGGTTTGGAGCTTCCCCATCTTGCATGTGCCCTTCTCTAGGATCTGCACATCCCAAGCAGGAGGCAGAAGGGGGTGGTCCCCTGCGCGGCTGTGTGTGAGCATGGCTCCAGGAGGAGCCAGCAGCCCCACGGGAAGCATCACACAGGGATGGAGCAGCTTCCAGGGAGGGGGCAACAGCAGCAGGAACATGGCTCACTGGAGACAAATTGTAACAGGCAGCGCAGAAAAGAGGTGGGTTTGACTGAACCACCTCCAGGATGTTTCTGCAAATTTTATTTGCAGTTACTCTTTTTTTTTTTTTTTTTTTTTTTTGTCTTCCCTCCACTTCCTTTTTAGTATTTCTGGTTTACTTGTTATTATTGAGGAAGTGAATTCTCCAAAGAATATGGATGCTATGTATCTAAAACAAAACATCTATGTTAGAATTATAAGAAAGAGAAACAAAAATGTCCACAGAACACTGCCAGATGTATCCTACCTCCGCATGGTCCAGTTACACAGTTGAAAGAAGTGAACTGATCTCTTTTTCTCATCCCCTGCGGGTGTAACTGAAAGGTCCTAATTCTTTGGCAGTATGATTGGGTGTTAATACACATCCTTACAGCATATTTAAGGGCAACTGTGTATCAAATGAGGGCAAAATTGCATAGCCTCTTACTCTAAGGCTTAACATCTGTAGTAGTCAAGAAACATGCATTTCATATATCATACATAAGAACTTCATACGTAAACTGTATAGCTTTTATTATGCCTTTCCTTTTAAGATTGCAGATGTATATCAATATAATAAAAATGCAATGTATTTCTTAAAATTGAGGTCTACTTAGGAACAGAGAGTCTCGTTATGCCATGATTCCTTACAAGAATTCATTAATCCTGCTCTAGTCAAGATTACTCATATAAAAAAACACTCTACCAGAATAAAGACAGATTATATCTTTGCTCTGGCCTGATTTTATAGAAATACTCTGCATATACAAAGTGTATATGTATTGGAGGAATCAAATCAGTGAGAACGTATTATAGGGTCTCAGATAAACAAAATGCTCAATTACATGCTTGACATCAGGGTTTTCTGAGTTCATTTAAGATGTACTTTCATGTATGTTCTTATGCTTCGCATGGTAGAGAATAAGAAAAAAACGTATGCATGGCCATATTAAACACTCTTTGGGGTGTTCCTGAACAGGTACTTCAGGAGAAAGGAGCTGAGTGAAGCCTTAGACATCAAGAAAGATGCAGAAGAACTGGATGCCCAAGATGAAGAAGAGGACTTTTCTGGTAGCCTCTGCCCTAATGTCAGACAGAAGCTTTGGGAAGTTTTGGAAAAGCCAGGCTCTTCCGCAGCAGCCAGGACTTTTGGAACTCTATCCATGGCTTTTGTTGTTGTGTCCATTGCCAACATGGCTTTGATTTCAGTAGAGCTAAGCTGGCTGGCACCACCACTCCTGGACGTTCTAGAGTACCTCTGCATTGCTTGGTTCACTGTGGAGTTTCTTCTGAGATTCCTATGTACACGGGATCGGTGTCGCTTCCTAAGGAGTGTGGCAAACATCATAGATGTCCTTGCTATTTTACCTTTCTACATCACCCTGCTAGTAGAGAGTTTGTGTGGTGGGGAGAGCTCCCAAGAACTGGAAAATGTGGGGCGCATTGTCCAAGTGCTGAGACTGCTCAGAGCGCTGCGGATGTTGAAGCTGGGAAGACATTCAACAGGTACTTTCGGCCATGGCAGTGGTACCTAGGTAGTTGTTGCTACCCATAAAATATATCTGTGAATCAAGTTGCCCATTTTGTGTGAATTTCTGCCTAACCAATTTATGCAATATAATGTTAGCAATAACATCTTGCAGAAATTTTATTTTTGGATATCAGCAATTGAATGGCAGTGGAGAAAAACTTCTCAATTAACTTCTCCAAAACACTTAAAAAAAACTAGACACTTTAGGTTGTTCACCAGTGTTTTATTTACAAATATATATTTAAGTTGATTCGGTTAGGAAGGAAAGATGGGAATTAGTAAGTAACCATTGTCACTCACTGACTAGTAGTAGATCAGTAAGCTGACAACGACTGCTTATAATTACCTAGCACAATGGATTTCATTAAAAGAATGTGCAAAGTATTTCATGATTTTGTCTGCACCTTAGACCCCTAAAATAATCAGACTCTAATGAGTCTACTGCAATAAATGCTGCAATAAATTTGTCTAAATTAAAACATACCAACCTTTCTGGTCATCTTAAACATGTTGGTATCCATATTATATGTTGAAGATAGCTGGGGACTGCTCACTGAATTGGACTTACCTGCAGTACAGATTAGAAGTGCTAATCAAAGTTCACCTGTCAGTAACTCTGGGGCCCTTTATATTCAACTGCTCCCCACAGGCCAGGAGATATATGGATGAAAAGCAGGCAGGAGATGGGTAAAAGATGGAGTATTTCTGAGTGAGAACACTGATATTCATTCTCTTGGAGTAGTATTAGGGAGACATAAGAGGTGACATGTTCAAGTGAAAATTTATCAGAGGAAGTTGGAAATTATTAGTTTCCTCTCCCCTTTTTATTACTAACTCATGTCATATGCATAGTTGGATATATAAGATAATACCAGCCATAACCCCCTAACATCTGTCCATTCTATGATGTTATCCTGTGTTTGGCATTTCAAAATGACTTGATTATGTTCACATATAAATTGATGCTGAATGTGGCACTGCATTTGACAGGAGAAAAGATCAGCTTTGAAGAACTAGAGCTGTAAGAGTAAATCATTGTCTGTACCCTGATTGCAAGAATAGCCTGGTCTGAAGAGGTTGGAGATCACTCCCGTGTGGCATTCAGTGCATGAAGGGAATGGGGTGATGCATCTCCATTTCATGGAGGACACTCTCCACCCTCGTTGTGAACTGGCCCAATCTGGTAGGCTGTGCAGTACGAGACAGCAACCGGTGTCTCTGTTTCTGTTCCACCCAAGTGAGGTGAACCCATCTACCGGTGGCAGGGCATAACTTTAAGGCTCCTAAGCATAATGACAGTAGTTTGGGAAATACCTTATGATACTCTCCTACTAATAATTATTATACCTATTTTGGTGCATAACTGTTCCTTAGAAAGCAGTTGAAAGAAGGCTAATATGATGCAGTCTGTCAATTAGTTTGTTTTGATTCATTATAGTTTTATTGCAGTAGACACTAAAAACAGTTGCTTTGCAAGAGGGTCCTGTCACCCACTTTTTACAATAGCTGTTAACAATAATTTAACAGTTACTGGCAACTGTTGACATCGGGTGGACTAACTTTCAAATATAGTCCAGACTTTTATATCTATATTTCTGAAGGTAAATTCATTAAAATGTTACCACATCAGTTTGTATCATGATGCTGAGTGCCATGAAGAGTCTAATAAATTAATTGCCATGTTAGGCAAAAAAAAAAAAAAAAAAAAAAAAAAAAAAGTTTTCAAAATCCAGTTTCCTAATCTGAGAATTTTACATTACATTTTACACTGTAGCTGAAAAATGCCAGTTCTAACATACAGAATGGGAAGCAACTTGAGCATAATTTAGGCAGTTCAGAACAGCTTTATTATCAGTGTCCTTGTTTCTTTGATAGTTCAGGGTTGCTATTTACTTAGATGGAGAACACTATATCAAATCTGGCAACTTCTGTGTCATTTAAATGTAGAAAGTCACAGTCTCAATCTTTCCTCAGAGTAGATGTGCTACCAAAAAAAAAAATCATAATGATTAAAAATAGGGGAAAAAAAAAAAAAACAGATCTGAAGCGTGGTTTCTAATCATCAAGGTATGTAGTAGAAGGCTGTTTTGATAATACAGTTCTATGCACATCCCTCACTGTAGTTGCTGGACCTCGCTAATTACCCTACACAGCGAACATTGTCCTTAAGCACACACAGGCAGTTGTGATAAACCTTCAGTTTTGGGGTGGGATTTACACCTTTGCTGAGGTCCTGTATCAGCTCTGACAACTTAAAACTGCCTCTCTGGCTCCTGCACTCCCAGACCAGACAAAGTTTTGTGTGTTGCTCACCACTGTATTTTATATACTGCAGCCATATATTTTTGTCTCCTGTAACAGTGGCCTCATGCTGGCCACTAAAAAACAGAGACATAGCCTGGCACAAGCAGGATGTTATCTCTATAATACAGTGCAGACCTACAGCAAAGCTGGGATCCTAAGAGGAGCCTGATTCTGCTATGAAAGATAAAAGTAGTGTAGGATAAATAATCAAATCTAGTCATTTTCCTTTATTTTTAATGAAATGACAGATTAACTTCTTTCCTGGGGAAGAGATAAAGAAACAGAAGATTAATTTCTGCCCCTTTGCACACACACATATTTGGACTACATTGGAGCAAATTTTAATTTATCCAAAGTGCTATAGCTTATCAAGGAGTGGTGAGAAATCAGCAGCGTCCCTATCTGGAAACAGTGTGGCTATAGAGATAATGAAATAGTGGATCTGAATGGCTTCTGGAATCGGTGAATCTGCATTTTTCGCATTCTCTGGTGCTCCTCACTATTGTCTTCCCTCTGTGCCTGAGTTTTCTGTTGAGCCTCACTGATCCCTCTCTGGGACTTGTTTGTAGAGTGGCTCTTTGAGGAAAAGTAGGAGGTGGGAATCTGTTTCAGAGGGAGTCATCAGGCTTGGTGAAGTGTCCATGCTGGAGCAGCCCTTGCCTGACTGGTTGTTAGGGTTCAGACACATTATTTTAAAAAGTTGTAATATAGCATTACTCCTCTGAATATTTACACCATAAATCCTGATTCCCACTTAGAATGTGCTGTTGAGTCCAGTAAACTTGTTGATGATTTAATCTGAAGAAGTCTCCTGACTTTATCGGAAGACCACATCACTGATGATTCATTCTAGTCATTTCTCACCGTCACCACAATACTTATTTTGAAGTTTTTGAACCTCAAGACCCAGACATTATTTCTTCATTTGTTTTTTAGCAAATTTAAGAGCTGTCTAGTAGCTTTTTTTTTTCTGAAAACAAAGATAGTTCTTTAGTATCTGCTTTTCTTTTTGATAACTGAGTCAACTTGAGCTTTGTTTTTCCAGACACTGAATCATTTTTGTTATACTTTTCTTCACCTTTTGCAGTTTTTCAGTATCTTTCTTTGAAGTGAGGATAATAAAACTAGGAATGATAATTTCAGGCTCCATGGCAGCCAGAATAATTAATTATTGGGGAAAAAAAAGATCTTTTACTGAAGCTTTCATCAATATGATTGATTCAAAGAGCTAACAGTCACTGCACCATTTCTTTTTATCCCTTCTTATAACCTGTTCCTTTCTCTTCCTTTCCTGGTTTATGTGAAAGTGGCAATCTTTTTCACTTGCTCTTGGGATCTATCACTAGAGGCAAATGCTGGCATTTACAGTACTCATTTATAGTTTAAAAAGAAGTGGTACCCAGAGTGTGCCTCTTGCGCAAAGGTCACTTGAAAGGATTTATTCTTCTACCTTCCCCAAATGATTAAGGTTGTAAAGGACCTTTGGAGATCATCTAGTCCAATCCCTGCCTGCCCAATCAGAGTCACTGGAGCACCTTGTTCAATATTCAGTTTTGTGGGGCAATGGATGATATTAACTTTTTTGGAATAAGAGAGTTGTGTGAGCTGTATTCTTACAATTCTCATATGCACAGCTTTCACACTGCTTTAATCTTAGCCAGACAGTGTATTTCCATAATGTGGAGGCAGTTGTATTAATAGAAAAAAAATACATTGATATGTCTTATTCCTCTTGTGTTGAAAAATTAAACTACTTCAATATAATAAAAATTGTAACCAACAGGCCATAGTTAGAGTAATATAAAACCTAGATGTGATTAAACTCTTAAATGGAATGGGTAGAAGAAAATACAAAAAAAAAATCCTCTTACAAAGTCTAGAAGTCTAGTGGGTAATTCCAGTCTTTGCTCTACATTCACAGCAAACCCTTAAAACCCTTTAAAGATGAAAGAGAAAAGAAATAGAATCAAAAACAGGAAGGAAATTTTAAGTTATTTTAGTCTGAGGTTATGGAAGGTAAGGCACAACATTTACCTCCGTGGATGTATGAAGTCTGCAAGCAGAAGCAGAGCTCCGCAGAGCTCTTTTGCAAACGCTGGTTGAGATAGAAGGGTAAACCATGAAAGGTAATTTGTAAGCACTGTATTTTTGTTTATTTTCCTCCTAAAGAAAACATAGCACATTTTCAAAGAAGAGGATAAGAAGAATCCTGAATCACTGATGATTCAAAAGATCATCTCAGCCTTCCATGTATCGCAGCAGAGATGATGTCCCGTTATCGTCCTCCTTAGTCCGTGTGTGCAGCATTTGGCCACAGCACTGTTACAATCAACTTCCCTGCTTTGCTTGCCGGAGGTCTTGCTTGAGGCAGCAGCTCTAAAAAGAACAGAGGAAGTTGTGAACACTCAGCTCTGCACGAGCTCCCTGCCCAGCTCAGGGCAGTGGCCTGATGCAGGACATCAGGGAAAACCCTGTTTGAACTGGGAGCTACCGTCACCTCCTGTTTTGGCACAAGTGCAGCTGCTGCTGAAATATGGTGCCTGTTTTGATGTCTGCAGTTAAAGAAAGATATTATAGGCTAGGGGGAAGGTTGAAAGAGAGTCTACGAGAATTATAAAAGGATTGAATACAGTCTTTAGTTAACAACAACATACTGGGTATAACAAGGAATTGGCTCTAAGCATCCACATGGGAACAGAGATTTGATGACGGAGGGCTATTCAGTCCAACAAAAATGACAGAAGCTGGAAAATAGAAGCTTCTAACATTCAGATGGGAAATAAGGATCAGATGTTTTCAGTGAATTTGGATATAAATGGATAACTTATTAAAAATTGTGCTAGATCCTGCGTTATAGTCAATTTTAGAATCAAGTTTACATCGTCAGTGTTTTGTCATTCAGATAGTAATGAGTGTTATGAATAGTCAAAAAATGTCAGTGGCTCAATCTAACATTTTAATCAGCTTATTTTTAAATCATACTTTCCCAGGAGCAGAGAGGACCTTACTAGCAGCCAAAGAAAAAGCATGAGGCAGTCAGATTTCAAATAACAGATGTTTTGCCAAGTTATAAAGGCAGCTATATGAATCAACCTATTGACATTTCTTATCTTTCAGGCTTGCGGTCTCTTGGGATGACTATTGCACAGTGCTACGAGGAAGTTGGCCTCCTGCTGCTTTTTCTCTCTGTAGGAATCTCTATATTTTCCACTGTGGAGTACTTCGTGGAGCAAGGCGTGCCAGGCACAACTTTCACAAGCGTTCCTGGTGCTTGGTGGTGGGCAACAACTTCCATGACAACTGTTGGTTATGGGGACATTCGGCCAGACACTACCATTGGTAAGGTAGTGGCTTTTATGTGTATACTATCAGGAATACTGGTTTTGGCTTTGCCAATAGCTATAATAAATGACCGTTTTTCTGCTTGTTATTTTACACTGAAGATAAAAGAAGCTGCTCTTCGGCAGCGTGAAGCTTTAAAGAAACTCACAAAGAACTCATCCAGTGACTCAAATATCAATGTTAATTTGCGAGATGTATATGCACGCAGTGTCTTGGATATGTTACGGTTAAAAAGCAGAGAGAGAGCAAGTACAAGGAGCAGTGGAGGAGATGATTTTTGGTTTTGACTTTAGGTTATTCAGCCTTGTATAGCAAATAGACTACTCTGAAAATGTAATATTAGGTATCTCTTTTTTATTATTCTCCACATAGTGTATTTGCTTTTCGAGCTGGAGTTTTACTTACTTGGACAGACTGCGATAACCAGTATATATAAAAGGTAAATTTAAAATATGGAAGCTGTCAAGGAATTATAAAACCCACAGGGTTGTCTATGGATTTTATGTTCTTGAACATGTGTACTAATAAAGTCTTACAAAAAATGTAATGGTGTTTTGAATTTTAAGGAGCTATATGATTTATATTTGCAAGGGGTAAATGAAAGTTAAAGAGATAAAGAAAAATCTAAAAAAGAGAATCTTTATTCCAAGGGAATAAAATGTTGAAAACATTTATGATGATTTTCCTATTTTAAGACTCATTTTGGCCCTCTTTCTTATTCTTATGTTCTACATTTGCATGATTTAAAAAGAGTTACTGCAATCTAGGGGAAAGTTTCCTAATTTCAAGAAGCAAAGACACATAGCAGGTATCAGAAGACAGGTGAAAGTATCAAGCAGATGCAAAATCTGAAGTAAAGTCTAAAAATAGTCATGAAACAGCTGCCATAATACAGAGCATCCTCTTTAATTACTCTAGAAATTGCAAGGGTTAATATGACCTTTTCAGCATAGAAGTCATTTACAGACTAAATTTGACCCACACTCTCTCCTTGTGTTTTGATTCCCCTAACTTATTTGAATGATACTTGTTTGAAACATTATTGTGTTTTCCTTCCATTCACTTTAAATGATGCTGTAAATATTACAACATCAAGGAAACAACAGCAAAGAAAATATTAAAAGGTTCCAGCCTGGCTGCAGACTGAGTAGACTTTCAGTATGAAATTTCTGATTTACCAAATGTTATCAGTCAGCATTTGGATTTGAGAACAAAAAAGCACCTGCAACAGGCACCTGGTGAGGCAGATAGCAAGAGAAACTATCAAAGACCGCAAGAGTTTGTCTTGTTCTCCCCAAAATTATCTAGGTGTGAAAATTCATAGATCACTCATATAGTTTGTGGTACACAGATATCAAACCTCACTATGTTTCCTTCTGTAATCTGCAGTTAAATGTTTTGTGCAGACCGCTCTAAGTTATTATTTCCTAGCTTCTTGGAGCAGGATATCTCTCAGGCTGCACAAACTGTACAGAATGTTTCTTATTTAAAAGTAATTCTAATTATAGAAAATTAGGAAGAAGCTTTTAATGTGGGTAGGCTATTTTGTAATGTCTTTTGTCCTTTCTTGTACAGCATCGAATGTCTATTTGGAAAAGGAAATACAGTTAGATAGATGATATTCTCAGTAGGGAAAAGCTGCTTTTATTGCACCCTGTGCTTTCTATGAAGGACTCAAAGGAAAAAGATAAAAGTTCTGGGATGTATCTATTGATTCACTCCTTTCTCCAATTCTGGACATAAAGTTTCCTGGAAATGCCCATGGGGAAATGTGGCTAAGAATTTATTCAGTAGTTGCTCAGGCTTCTATTTTCAGACCTCTTAATTTTAAATTCAAAGTCTCTCCAAGAAGAATTTCTCAATCTTGTTGTTTATGGAGAACAGATCTCTATTATTATGGGCTGAAACTAATAAAGTTTCTTTGCAAATAAAGGTCAATTCTGAATTCAGCTCTTACAAACAGAAGGACCAGAGCATATTTATTTGTCCTCTTCAGGGAGCTCCTTGAAGGAATCCCCTGGGTGAGGGTCCTAAAAGGAAAGGAGGTCCAGAAGAGTTGGCTAATATTCAAGCACCACTTCCTCCAAGCCCAGGATCGGTGCATTCCTATAAGAAAGAAGTCGAGCGAGGGAGGCAGGAGATCTGCGTAGATGTGCAAGGAGATGTTGGGTAAACTTAATGAGAAAAAGGCTCGTACATAATGTGGAATAAGGGCCAGGCCACATAGGAAGAATACAGGGTCATTGTCAGAGAATGCAGGGATGCACAAGGAAGGCCAAGGCCCGTTTGGAATTAGAGTTAGCAAGAGATGTCAGGGACAACAGGAAGGGCTTCTATAAATATATCAGCAGCAAGAGGAAGACTAGGGAAAATGTTAGTCCGCTGCTGAATGGGGAGGGTACCTTGGTGGCAGAGGATGCAGAGAAGGCAGAGTTACTAAATGCCTTCTTTGCTTCTGTCTTTACTGCTAAGACCAGTCTCTGTGAACTACCGAGCCTGGAGACAAGAGAGAGAACCCGGAGAGAGGAGGACTTTTTGAGCAGGATTGGGTTAGGGATTATTTAGGCAAACTGGACACCCACAAATCTATGGGCCCAGATGGGATGCACCCAAAAGTGCTGAGGGAACTGGCAGGGGTTATCGCTTTCCATCATCTTCAAGACGTCATGGAAAGCAGGGGAGGTGCCGGAGGACTGGAAGAAAGCCGGCGTCACTCCAGTCTTCAAAAAAGGTAAGAGGAAGGAGCCAGGAAACAACAGTCCGGTCAACCTCACCTCTGTCCCTGGAAAGGTGATGGAGCAGCTCATCCTAGAGACCATCTGTAGGCTTGTCAAGGAAAAGATGATCAGGAGTAGTCAGCATGAATTCACCAAGGGAAAGTCGTCTTTGATGAACCTGATAGCCTTCTATGATGAGGTAACTGGATGGATTGATGATGGGAGAGACGTGGATGTTGTCTATCTTGACTTCAGCAAGGCTTTCAACACAGTTTCCCATAATATCTTCATAGGGAAGCTCAGGAAGTGTGGACTGGACAAGTGGGCAGTGAGGTGGATTGAGGACTAGCTAGATGGCAGAGCCCAGAGGGTGGTGATAAATGGGGCCGAGTCTAGTTGGAGGCCTGTGGCCAGTGGTGTACTGCAAGGGTCAGTACTGGGCCCAGTGCTCTTCAACTTGCTCCTACCAATAACTTGGACAAGGACTCAGAGGGCACCCTCAGCAAGTTTGCAGATGACACCAAACTGGGAGGAGTAGCTGACACTCCTGAGGGCTGCACTGCCATTCAGAGAGACCTAGACAGGATGGAGAGTTGGGCAGAGAGGAACCTTACGAGATTCAACAAGGACAAGTGCAGGATCCTGCACCTGGGGAGGAATAACAGATTAGGGGTACAGATTAGGGGTTGACCTGCTGGAAAGCAACTCTGTGGAGAGGGATTTGGGAGTCCTGGTTGACAACAGGTTAACCATGAGGCAGCAATGTGCCCTCGTTGCCAAGAAGGCCAAATGGGATCCTGACCTGCATGAGCAGGTGTGTTGTCAGCAGGTTGAGGGAGGGGATCCTCTTCCTCTGCTCAGCTCTGGTGAGGCCGCACCTAGAGTAGGGAGTGCAGTTCTGGGCTCCCGAGGACAAGAAGGACACGGAGCTTCTAGAGAGAGTCCAGCAGAGTCAAGATGATTAAGGGACTGGAGTATCTATCTTATGAGGAAAGACTAAGCAAGCTGGGCCTGTTTAGTCTGGAGAAGAGAAGGCTGAGGGGAGATTTGATCAATATGTTCGAGTACATGAGGGGTGATTGTACCTCAGTACCTGAGGGAGGATGGGGCCAAACTCCTCTCAGTGGTGGACAGTGACAGGATGAGGGGTAATGGGTGAAAGGAAACATAGGAAGTTTAATCTCCATGTGAGGAAGAACTTCTTTAGTGTGAGGGTGACAGAGCCCTGGAACAGGCTGCTCAGAGAGGTTGTGGAGTCTCTTTCTCTGAAGATCTTCAAAACCTGCCTGGATGCCACCCTGTGCCACATGATGTAGGTGTCCCTGCTGGAGCAGGGGGGTTGGACTAGATGATCTCTAGAGGTCCCTTCCAATCTTAACCATTCTGTGATTCATATTGAGCAACAAACTCTACAGAATATTAAAATTATAAAATGTGAGACTACACCATATAGTTACCAGCATAGATTTGGTAAATAGCTCAGTTACCACTAAATCACCAAATTAAGGATATTACTATTCTAACTTTAGAACACTACACTGAAGGTGAATGAGAAACTTTTTCTTCTCCTCATACTTGTTCTGCCACTAGCAGCAGAGGTGGCAGAAAGGATCATGTAGTACAGGAAACAGAGTAGTCAAAATGTAGTTTGATAGACTTCAGAGAAGACTAATAGTCTGAAAAATCTTGTTTGTCAGTGCTCTGGGGTGGTACTGAGTTGAGGACAGTGTGGTCAACACCAAAACCATAGCTCAAATCTTTCTTTTCTTTCTCAATACTAAGAAGATAGCATATTGGGCTGTATTGAGAAGAGTGATACCAACAGTCGAGGAAGGTGATCCTACTCAGCCATGATGAGGCCACATCTGGAGTGCTGTGTACAGTGCTGGGCTCCCCAATACGAGAGAGACATGCAAAGAGCAACAAAGATGATTAAGGGACTGGTTCATCTCTCATATGAGGAAAGGCTGAAAGAGGTGGGACTGTTAAGTCTCGAGAAGAGAAGACTGAGATGGCATCTGATCAATGAGTGTAAATCCCTGACAGGGAGGTGGGGAGGAATAAAGAAGTCAGAGACAGACGACTCTCAGTGGCTTTTCCTTCCCTTCCCTTCCCTTCCCGTCCCTTCCCTTCCCTTCCCTTCCCTTCCCTTCCCTTCCCTTCCCTTCCCTTCCC
>JAWLRI010000760.1:535199-582436 GCA_034781795.1 Crypturellus tataupa | reverse complement strand
CTTCCCCTTTCCTTTCCCCTCCCTTTCCCTTCCCTTTCCTTTCCCTTTCCCTTCCCTTTCCCTTCCCTTTCCTTGCTTTTGCCTTTGCTTTACTGACAGGGAGTTGGACCAAATGGTCTCCAGAGGTGCTTTCCTATCTATCTCTGCTGTTCTGTGATTCTGTTATCTTTGTGCTAAAACTGATAACCCTAAAGATAACCTCTGTTGTTAGTAAATCAATAAACACCAACATCATTGAATTAACCCAATCCCTATAACAGGATTTCCATTGGCTAACTGAACTTTTGAGATTGGCACATGACTAATGAAGTTAACCATAAAAATGAGCCAACAGGAGAATGTTATGAGGTCTTTTACAAGATTATGCTATTTTTTTTTCTATTTTATGACATAACTAATCATTCTCATCTTGTTATTATTATCCTGATAATGAATCACTTATACTTTTCTCATTTTGTATTCTATGCCCTTCTCAAACCTCTATTGAGGTATATTTGCAATTCTACTATAAAATTTTCTGTTGAGATTCCCACTATCAAAAAAGCATCAGAGCACCAGTTCCTGATGGTGCTGGTGCTTATTTTCCTATGCTCTTATCACGTAGCCTAATTGTATGTAAAGGGTAAAAGGGTAGAGTAGCACAGGCCTTAATCACACTAATTGCAGAAAGGACTCCTCCTGGCCTCTGAGCACTTGAAAAGTCAATCACTGAAAATAAGCCTAGATTTGATAATCTCCCTAGGACTAAATTCCTTTTTTATTATTTTTTTAATCTATAGCCTCTGACGATTAAATTTGTCATTTTTAAAGAGTTTTAACTGGTCCTGTTATTATTACAGCTTTGTCTTTTAGTTAATCAATGATACTATAAAATGAAAACATCTCCGTAATAGTGAGCTAGACCTGATGACCAGTCAGTGATTAAAGCTATCAGAAAACATTTTTAATGAAAGAATAAACTGAAGAATTCAGATACTATTTTGGGGGGGCAATTTATTTTGGCAATAGAACATATTCTGACAGAAGTGTGCCTGTGTTGTGCAGAATTGATACTTCTACTGGAGGATGGTGCTGTCAGCAAGAGGGAGGACACAGCCTGTCCTACCTGGGCTGTGTGAGTAGAAGTTGTTCCCTCTCTTTCTCAGATCCCTCAGAAGTTGCCTGTGAGATGGACTTATAGCTTCCCAAAGGGTGAGGAACTAAGAACAGCCTGAAGTTAGTATGAAGCTTTAAAACAGCTCCCTTGTTATGTTTGTCTAAACAACGTTATATTCAGGAGCCTACTATAATGTGTGAAAAACACTCTATAACAACCTTTCAAAGTGAAATTGTCTTCCTATCAAATAAGGCAAGATTCTTACAGATGTAAGATTTTCTCTATTTATACCTAATTGTGCAAAGTTTTTAATAACACTAGAGGTGTTTGTTTCTAAGGCATGAATTATGACTATGTAAGCTTGTAGGTTAGTATTTTTTTTCAATTCCAAAAGCTTGAATCAATAAGACAAAATTATTCCCAGACTTTGTTCAGTAGATATAAATTCTGGGATGGAAAAAGCATGCTCGCTCTCTACCAAATGTATGTTCCAGTTTCTAGGGAGAACTTGGAAGAGAATGCATAAAGGCCCATTATAACTGCTACTAGAAGCAAGCATAATGAATTGACTGTTCCAAAATATTATTATTTATTTAATATTTGAAAATGGCAATTTTCTTAAAAATGAACAGTTAAAAGATAAATAATGATGTAATTCTTTATGGCTGGTGGTGTGTTTCAGATTCCTGAATTGTTGCTGTCAGTCTAAGGTATCAAATATATTATGCAACCAAACCATTCTGAATTATGGAAAAATATTCTTGATGAATATATTTGCTTAAGAACTACTGTCCAGTGAGTCAACATTTGTAAAGTCATACTTCTTTTACTCTAAGTAGCACTCAGACATAAGAACATGACATTAGAAGTTACCAGTGATACAGGCTATGAGATCACTGCTTTTTTGTTATGTGTTAGATCATGCACTGATAAAAGCTATTAATATTAAAGCCCTAAACAAACAGGTTAAGCCACTATTAAAATTTAGAAAAATAATGCAGGTAGGACAAGACAGAGTAAAATATTTATTTATAATAAGAAACTCATGTTCTCCAACTGAGATTTGCCAGTGACATTTTGTGATAGATCTTGTGTGTTTTACCTCTCTTAAGATGATACCAAGTAGTACACACAGCTAAGTGCAGAGGAAGAATTTATTTTTGCCCATTACCTCATATGCAGCATACGTCCATACTAAAAATTGGATCATGTATTCATTATTCATACCTCATGCTTAGCTATTTTTTATTGCATCAGACACCACTCCTCCTGCTTCAAACTGCAAAAACATATGAGCAATATTTGCATTGTTCTTCTGAGATGAACACTAAAAATGCTTTCTGAAAGAGGTGACCTTGAGCTTAAAAAAGTGAATGGATTTATTTGATTTAATATAATTTCCAATTGCAGATATTTGTATTTATGCTGTCATTTCTTGTTAACTCTACCTTCCTTGCAAGGAATTATTATACAATCAACAGAAGAATTGCCTATCACAGTCTGACAGTGTAAAAATGTAGAGAAACATACCCCATAGACCTGATTCTGTTTTCTTCTCTTACAAACATAATAGAAGTCAAGAGAAACAAGCATGATGTTTCTCTTACAGCCTCCGGGACTCAGCAAGAGTTTGTTTCTCTCACAGCTGCATGAACCATCAGAGTGCCCAAGTTTTCCGAGTTACTGGAAACTGTATTTATAGCTGGTCAAAAGAATACTGTCATCTAAAGCTTCTATTTGTATCACTGAAGAAATAAGACTTCAGTAACAAATAAAGAATGCATTATGAGAAAATATAGGTAATTTTGGTTTTAGAGAGTATCAATTATTGCAAATAAGCCTGAGAAGTAAGATCCTGCTGTGCATGTGTAGCACTACATTGAAACATAGTCCTTTCCTTAAGACCCTTCTATGCAAATAGGCAGGACAAGCCCTACAGTCCATCTGACTTTGTAAAGGAGGGAGGATTTACCCCAAAGTCTTCATTCATATGGGTTTGTTGTAGAATTAATCTGACATGTTAACCTCGGCAAATCTACCAATTCAATGAAATTATACCAGGAGGAATTTGACCCACTTTTCAGTCAACACTTTTTGCAAGAGGCTTTGCTATAGGAGAGATGGCACGTGGCTAGGCCACAACAGTAACCATAGCAGTATGATTACAGGACCATAACCAGTATTCAAATTATGATCTCTGGTAACAGCTGCGTAAGCAGGCTGCTTTGTCACATATGGAGATGAACCCAATTTGCTTGTGCCAGAGGCATTACAATGGAAATACTGGAAAACTGAGCTGGAGAAATGCCACTGGCCATCATTATAATTGGAGGTTGCATTGTGCTACAAATGCTTCCATCAGCTGTCCAGCAGGAGACTGGATTACTGCCAATGTGATGACACATAAGCCAAATAAAAGATAAAGGGAAAGCTCTTATCCTCACCTGTTAGCAGGATTTCAGCTTTAGAGTTAGTACATTTTACAGAGCAATTAATGTTTTTAGAATTCTACACTAAAGTAACAATATATTTAGTACCAAATGATGAGTAATATTTATTTAGCCACTTCTGCATCAAGAATGTCACTTTCCTCTGAGAATTCAGTGCTTGAAATAATTATTGCTCGCATTCCTTTACGCAAATTCATCACAAATCGCAGACCTCTCTTCAAGTGGTGGACTGAGTAAGTTTCACTTATTACAGATATGCTTCCATCAATGTTACCTTTTGAGTTTCTTAGGAACAAGTATGCTGTTCTCTCCTGCCTTGTTTTATATGCTACATTTGCTGGAGCAGTTCTGTATTTGAATCTTGTTAGAATGAGGCAGTCTAACAGTGCCCTGACAGAACTGCCAATGAGTATTACTGGTAGTAAGCAGGCAAACACAGCACACGTGCTGACAGGAGAGGAAGTTGCACAAGTGGCTGTTTTGGAAGCAGAAGTGTCATGTGGGGCGCAGTAAACCACAGCTTTTTCCATGCACCTGCAACCCAGATCTAGTCTACGAGGCAAAACCAGGTGGTCCTTAGATGAGCCCAGTGAGATACAGACTGGCAACATGAGCAGGCAGAAGGAGCTGCTTGCACATCCTCAGTATTCCCAGCTGTCTTCCCAACTGTTTCTAGCATTTTTCCTGCCCATCCCCAAAAAGATGCAGAAGAATCCTCAGTTGGCCTGTTCCACTTGGTAGGACGTGTTCTATGCCACTGAAGTCACGCAGGGAACAAATGTGGTCTAGAATTTGAACGTGTCCTGTTAAATGATGCAGCGTTATTTGCACATTCAGTGCTAGGCAGTACATTGTGTTTTTTTCCAGACAGTTTAATTTTCTCACCTAGTCTTCATGTGCATAGCTGTTCAATTAGCGAGGTAAAATATCATTTTAGCAAAGATCTTAGCAAACTAAAACCAGTTAAGAATCTAAGTAAGTCAGGGAAGTTGAAAATACATTAAAAGAAGAAGAAAATCTTAAAACTCTGAATTACAGTTTAAACCTGGGCAAAGAAAGGCAGGCATGAGAGAAATTAATACAAGCTGAAAGGTCAATCCAGAGTATGAGATCCAGTCTCATATACTAAATATTTCTGTCTAGCATAAGGCAAACTATTTACACCTTTGAAATATGCTTTGTCCTATACACTGCACAAGGAGTAGAAGCTTCTCACGAAGGGCTCCAACTTACCAGGTTAGGTATGTAAATCCAGGCACTTTAATATTTTTGAAAGTTCTAGGTAAGATCTGTTCATCAGTTTGCAGCTTGAACATTTGAAAACTGAACAGATGCTTATCTTTCACAAGTGAAAGAATATGTTTTTCCCCCATTTTTGAATAAAGCACTCATAGCAGGAACAGGTTAATGCTCTGCCAGGTTTACCTCTCCCATCCCCACTTTAATGTACACAGAACAGGCTCTTTTCCAAGAAAAGGCTCCTGAACAACTTTGCAGGCACTATAGAAAGTATATTTTAAGTATGGGACAAATTTTACATGCCTGACAAGGGCTAACTAGTACGCCAGGTTCAGACATCTGAGAATTGTTAATATCTGCAGTACAGTCCTGGTATCATGGTAAGGGGAGAGGAAGAAAAGATCACAAATAATTATATTCGTAAATCAGTAGGTTTAATGACACAATACAAACCAGACATAAAGGAGCAGGAAACATTGGCGCAATGGTTATTAGTTTCCTCCATTGGTCCCGGTTCTCATCCCCAGCATCCAAACTAAGAGCATATGAAATAAGTCTCACATGTTTAGACAGGTTCTATAAAAAATGACAGGCCTGTTCCTGTGCTGCCAAGCAAGAGGCCAGCAGCAGCCAGCACTGATGCCCGACTGGCTTTGGAGCAGCCCTGGGCCTCTGAACAGCTAAGCTGACAGGGTTCGGTGCCTGGCAGCAAGTTTATGCACCAGCTACAGAGAGGTTTCAAAGCTGAGGCCCTCAGATCAGTTCCTGCAATGCTGAGGAAGGTTTCAAGGCTCGCATAGATCTTGGTTGCTAACTTCACAGTGTGTGAATGTCTACTATATGGAGCTTCTGGAATCACATCAAACCTGGACTTGAGGAGAGGTATTTTATTTTGCTTTTTTTTTGCTTTTTTATTCTTAAACTTGGAGTCAATTTCTCTCCTCTACACAGAAAGACAATAGATGGTTTCTACATGCCTAGTTTGAATTTCTTGGCTGTGTGCACAGAGAACTAAAGATGATTTTGTAAACAAGCAATTAAAAGCTACTTGCAAACTAATTCTGCTGCCGGAAAGATTCAGACTAGATTGCACTATTCATATGCTGCTATCACTACAGCAACCAAATCTGTAAACAATACTGCTAATCATAGGTAACACACTAGTTTGGTTAAAAATCAGACACAAAACTCATGTCAGGCCAGACTTCTTTCCTGCCTTTTTAGAGTTCCTGATGGCAATGCTATTCCAGGGGCATTTGCTCTGAAGTATAAGTACATCAGTCTGTCTGCCATAATATCTGAGTTAAAGGCTAAAAGGTATTGCCACGTCTGGTCATCTGGACTGCTCTTCCCTTAAATTTCCTTGTTATGATCCGACATGCTGCTAATGTGTTACTAACACACACCTGTCAGCATAATTACAACACATTCTTAAAGCACAGGGATCCCATTCACCAGGAACAGGTTATGAAATGTTCATAATTTACCATCCTTTATGAAAAGGAAAAATGAAATAATGCAATACTGGAAATTCTAAGACCAGGTAAATGTGCTACCTCTGCGATGTTTTACAACTAGTGCTTAAATATAAATAAGCTAATTTCATACATCTTAGTTATTCTCTACGACTATGTAAACACCCACCATGTGAAAATGTTTGTGAAACTTGATGCTTTCCCTAATGTTAGTGTTGTTTCTTCCATTCATTTAGAAAGTGAGTTACATATTATCCATTTTATATTTCCCTCACATAGAATGGGAACAAGACCATGTGCTCTGAGTGATCATCTATAAAACATAAATCTTAGTTACTGAATCACTGAAACATCAACCCAGAGTCTGGAAAAGCAAAACTATGTAAAACTATTCCTCAACTTCTTATAAACAACAAATACTTGAGACAGAAAGGAAAAAAAACACCTGAGCTTGCAAATGTATCACAAACTAAGTGCAGGGATGTATTGAAAGTAAATACTAACTGTAATAAACAATTTGAGCAGCCACGTGAATCTACCCTAAGTTTTTCTTCCACAAGTAAAAGTGAAATTCTTATATTTTGACTGGTTTTCTTCACAATTTGTGTGTTAAGCATGTTATTTTAAATTCTGTAAAAGATTGATCATACATACCTGATATAAGAAAATACAGTATTCACACAATGATTTTAACTTGTAATTTTTAACCGAATGGATGTGAATATTGGATGTGAATAGAAAAAGGAAAGATTACACTACAGAAATGCATGAAATAGTTAATTTGTATTTTTTTAGAGATTTCTAACATAATTCCATTCCAGATGGCAATGAAAGTGTGAATCTGTTCTGTTCTGTGAGGATATATGCGTAATAATAGGCTCCAATGGATCAAATTTATTTATTTATTTTTCCACAAAACTGTTTAACCATTTCAGTCAACTGCTGTTTGTCTTTATATGCCCAATATGAACATCTCCCATGTGCTATTCATACAAGATATTGCGTGGAATTACTCTCTACAAAATGCCATACCGTGAAGATTTTTCTAAGCAAATTTTCTAAGCAAATTCTAAGCAAATACTTGGAAGGGCCATTTCCTCCTAAAAATCAGTAGGAGGAGGAGTGAGGAGGAGGAGTGAGGAAGAGTAGTCTCCTCCTTAGAGGATCTTATATTAAAGTCAGGTGGTTTAGGAACGAAACTCCTTCCATAACAATAGCCTTTTCCTTTGACTCCTTTTCTGCTGATGCACATAAAAAGTTTTTCTCCATAGCTCACATCCAGTGTCTTCACACTTAGTAAGCCAATAAATCTTATGAATTATTGCTTCTTTGCTCTGTGGTGATGCTCATATCCCTGGCTATCAGGATCTCTTTCTGCAGTTTTATTTTAGGACATTGGCCTGGAAGTCTGCACCTCAATTCTTGACCCTGAAGTCCTAAGAAACTGATTGAACCATTAGGCTTTTAGATATACTACAGTAAAGGAGTGTCTTTCATTGTTCTCCAGACAGTCCTTTCAACAGAGCAAAACTGTTGTTGTTGTGAAATCTTGAAATTTTAAATTAAAGGGAATATTCCTGTCAACCCACAGATCGCAGCATTCCGCTTCTGCTCTGGCAAAAGAAATGTTTACTTCATTGTAAAAGCCAAGAATCTGGCAGATACCTCATATATGTGCTGAAGGAGATAAAGAAGAAATGTGAGCTGTTTCCAACCCTTCTAGTTTGCTGCATCTCAAAAGGAAATGTTGAAGTTTCAAGATTTCATCTTTGTTTTTTGTCCTAATGTTCCTTACTTTACTTAGTCATTATATTTATCCATCTTTTGCCGTGCAAGCCAGTTGTCTGAAGTTTTCTGTATGTTTTGCCCTATCTAAGTCTACCAAAAGTTCTTTCTGGGATATGGGTAAGAAGTGCAGTCTCTGTCAGTGTCTGTTCTGCTTTATATCACATTAGAGATGTAATTTATTACTTTGCTGTAAGATAACCTAAAGAGGCTTCAGGTACAATGGCTTCCCTTTCAGTCTGTCAGTGCTTGATACTGGAGGTCAATTGCACTGATTTAGCAGAATATATTCTGTTCCAAAGCAAATAGATGTCCTAAATGATGAATTAACAGGTCTGTTAATTCAGCCTTCTCTGAGGCTTTGCAACACAGAATCTTTCAAAGGACTTCAGATGAATTAACTCTTACAAGTAATATTCAAGACATGTCTGTGTTTGTAGTTGTTTTGCACACACATTGAATATTCTCATATGCATATGCCTGTACCAAAAATTCTGGTCAAGATTCAGTCTTTGATTTCAGTGTTCTTCATTCTCTCATTAAATTGAATTCAGGTAGTAAATAATCTAATCTGATGAGATAATTGACATCAATTTCTGAATAAGATTATAGAAACGAAGTGGAAAAAAAAAAGTTGAGACTTTTTTTCAACTGTTGTTCGAAATTTCTTTTTTATTTTGTTTTGTTTTCCTAGGTGCAGAAATACCACAAGGCAGTGAGACCTGAGGTATATACTTAATATACAACAGACGCATTTTTTGTGAGTCACCTTGATGATGTATTTTAAAAAAGGTCAAAATGTTTTTGTGTAACTGGAACTCTAGGGCAATGTGTTGTAACTAACCAACCAATTATTCTGCTTCTGTGCAACTTGCCATTTTGTTACACTTCATTTACTTTTAAACATCTGTTCACCCATTGCATTATGGCAATGCATAGAAGCCTTCAAAAATGCCTGTTATTGTTTTAAAGAAATAAAAATCATTATTTATGATATCTGCTGAGTGACTAATTAATTACACAAGAATCATGTTTGCATAGCTACCTTTTTTTTTCCAGGAGAAAAGAAACATAATTTATAAGCCTGACATTACTTAATATTTGTGAGCAACAAACAAGCAAACAAGCAAGCAAACATATTTAAAAATAATAATCGTTCACTTGCAAAAATCAGCAGTTTTTCTCTTGACCCTTTGTCATCCCAAGGCACCACTTCACCTAGAATGCATACAGCTTTTTAACACCATCACTGAAGAAGGTCTTTTGCAAGAGATAGATAAAGACTACTAAAACCAGCTGATCCAAAAGCAAGTGTGTTTGACTCCATGCTTGGCCTCTAGCTGTCAAACTTAATTTTGATGCTGTTATATAATAAGTACTGGTACAGACCAGCTAGAATCACTGGAAAGTATTTCAGGAGTAGGCAGGGTGCTGTGACTCTGGACATGCATGGACATCTGCAAGAAAAGGGGACAAGACCAGACAGCAGGCAGAGGATGCACTTTGGCACTGACCAAATAAACCAATGTTTTATTTCCCTCCAGGACCAGGGCTGGTGGAAAGCTACACTATGGGAAGGCCATGCCATTTCCTGTCTGTGAGGAGGAGCCATCAGCAGAGAGGATCCTGTTCTTTCTCACTTTCCTTTCTGCCCTCCTCTTGTCTCTGGACAATCAGGGAACCATTTTCCCTCAACAGGAGCGCAGATCACTGATGGTATATGCTGCAGCAGAGAAGCTGACAAGAACTCTGAGCTCAGCTCTTCGTAGTCTCTAGCAGGGCTTGAACTTAGCCTTAGTCCTTAGTCCTGAGTTTAGATGTTCTGCTGATCTGCTAAATTTTAGAGGAATCCCGAGAGGAATCTGAATAGCACTTATCAACCAAAAACTAAAACGAAGTCTTCAGGAATTGGGATAAAACACTTTCAGGAGTCCCTGAACTTCCCCCTGCTGTTATCAGCAGTCTTCTGGTCCAGGAAGTCCAGAAAGAGGGCCGAGCAGCAGACCAGCATGCAGATAAGCAGTTAAGGGTTTCGAGGCTCATACAACATGAGATGTTTTGTATCAGATAAAGAATATTCTATTTGGTGTTTCTCTATCAATTTTTGTATTGATTCTATATCAATCAAATTATATCTATGTTCTTACATATTGACTGTGAATAGTGATGTAATCTGTTTAAAAATGGTGCAACTAGATTGAGTAGTTTTATCGTAGAAATGGAGGGCAAATCAGCCCAACCAAGCACTGGGTGCAGACAAATAGCTTCACAGATATGCTGCTGCATATCTAAATGATTTATGATTGACTGATACTATACCGGTTTGCTAAATAGGCTGGGTTCAAGTGAAGTCTCAACAGGTTATTCAAATCAATAAAGCAATGGAACAAGACCCACTGAAGGTTACTAAATACATCGAAACCACCTTTGGCAGCAGATCTGGGGCTGGGGAGGTACTCAGTGGAAATATTACATGTGTGTTTTGGTCTAATATTCTTCCCTAGCCACCCACTTGCTTACTTTTAGAGACAAGAAGAATATTGGCCCAGTGTGACCACTATGGTATTCTTATAGCGGAGGAGGTTATATAAATTTTGGTCTTCTGACAAATTTGATTTTGTCATTTGGCCAGCAGTGGCAGAACAGAAGCCCTCAACAGGGCACACTGTCTCTATAAATCAGAGGCCTTGAAAGCACAAGTGTTGTCGCTTACCCAAATGGCTCTCAGCTAGTAACTGGAGAGCAGTTCCTGGCTGAAGTAATAGTTGTGCATACAGTTCCCCCTTATGTAACATTCCTACAGCAGAATCTCTTTTAGATTTGGGAGAGTATCCCTCCTACATGGGAGATTTGGGATTTGGGAGAGAATCCATTCATGGTAACACACTTTCTCCTTTCAGGAACTAAGATTAGACTTCTCTAGAGTCCAACTTGTGAAGAGTCGCGCTAATGCATGGGTTTAGCTCCAGAGGTAATAAGGATTCTGTTATGCCTTTACATGCTGTTTTGACACTTCAGCCCTAGGCTGGGCTGCAGTTGCCAAAGGGGTCATCAAGAGACACATGAGGTGCACAGTGCAGATGCAACTACTCCCAGTGATCTCCTCAGGCAACCCAGGTCTCCTAGATCATTCATAAGTGGCCCTCAATGTTAAGATTGTGAGAGAATTGTTCGAGAAAGAGGAAATTAGAGAAAAACTAGGGCTTAACAGAAGTTATGGCATTACAGAGGCTTACTTGAGATGAGAAACAATTACCACTGCCAGGATGGTATGTGCGGAATCTACTTCTCCATGATTCCTCAGTAACACAATCTGCCTTCCTAGCATACACTAATAAGAGCAAACGAAGAGCAGAGCAGAATGGAGACACCATGGCCAAACTTTGTTGGATTTCCTGTTGGAGGTGGTAACCTGATGGTGCCGTGCAGCTGATCAGTGAATGAAAGGTGGACGGGAGTGCAGACCCCACGGTCAAACTCTGTTGTATCCCCTACAGAGGTGGCAACCTGGTCGTACTGTCAGAGTCGGGCCTATAGCTGATCATACTATTTGTGAACTCGATTAGCTGTTTGGAAGGCGATCAAACCTATAGTCGACAGACCGTGAATCCAGTACTGCCTGAGTTGGGCCTATAGTTACTGCAGTATTTGGTATCCCTATTAAAAGATGAGTTCAGCTGCTCCCGGTCCCCCTAATCTTTGAGGATCAGCTGCAATGCAAGGGGATTCATCTCTGACCAAATTTGCCCCTCCTCCCCATCAAACTGTAACAAGATAAAAACAGTGTGGCTAGTGGAATTCATCTTCAAGGGGCTTCAGTAGGCACTCTTCAAGTGCAGACACAGTCCTGACAAGTATTCTTGCTGAATGGTAAGTTTTAATCAAACCTTATTCCTTCTAGGTGCTGAATGGTCCAGATCTTCAATCTACTGCAGCCAGATGCCTTAGACTTCCTTGGAATATATTCTTCTTTGATTTTAGTGCAGAATAATTGAATGTCTGCACTGGGAAGAGTTATTTTAAATGTAAGATTGCAGCCAAAAGCTTTGAAAATTTCCAAACTAAGAAGAGCTGATTTAACATAAATAAATAATAAATAAAGGAAGGGTCAGTTGGTTTCATTACATGTTTGTTTAACTGCCTTTCTACCCATTTTTAAAGCTGTGGGTTATTAACAGTTGCTAAATATGACACAAAGTCAAGTGACCATATGAACTAAAGCAACAGCAACAGATAAAATACATTTCCCTGGGTATAAAATATGTCAAACATAATAGCACTTCATAGAGAAACTATTTACCATTATTTATCAAAATGAGTGAGATAGCCTTGCCTCAGAACTCATAACTTATGTGGAAAAGCTCTCGTCAGTGGTGAATTTGTAGATAATTCTTTTGTCCAAAATATATTCAGTTTGATATCTCCAGAGTGATAAATGTATTATGTCTATGTATATTCTCAGCTTTACAGGTTCTCATGTTCAGATCTCACTTTAAAAGATTAGAGTTTCAAGGATTAAACTCATGTACACATTTGGGACTATATCCATTAATACTGCCACGAGAGGAGTACAGTAATCACTTTTGGCTTAGTTGCTTTCTTGGAGATGGACTGAGTCTTTTGGAAATAAGATATTTCAGCAAAGTGTCAGTGGAGAAATTCCTGGTACAATCTTTTATGACTTTGCTGTACAGATTCTGTGAGATTAAAAAGGAAAACAGTATCTCTAAGAGGTAAGATTTTTCATTAATGTATGATTTCTCATCAAGTACCCAGAAATCACAATGGCAAGACAGATGATAGGGAAAAATAAGGGGATTGTAACAAGGATTAAAATCAGTAGAAATATTAATGAAAATGGAAAGAACAACACAACTGTAAAGTGAAAAGTAAACAGACACAAAAATAAGGAAAAATGAAAAGAAAGGAAGTTGAAACAGAGTAAAGAACAAAAACAGAATAATCACTCACACCTGTTAGAAAACCAAGGCTGACAAAAAAAAAGGCATAAAGGAGCACTTGGAAGGAGAGCAGTTCAAAAAATGAACATTTAGACAGAGCTGGATGTTTCTTTTTACAAGATGGAAAGTCATTTTTATGTATTTCTCTTTGCCATCTATCAAATAGCTAACCCAAACACACAGGAGTGCTCATCTGGAAAGACTAATCTCAGAGGTTTATTAATGGGAGGCGTTCATTTACCTCAGCTTAGGATATTAAAAAAAAATCTCTACCAGATGAAGGGAGAAAATGTGCTCACGAAGCATTAGGAACTAGATTGGATTCAATCCCTAAGGAAGTTCAGCGCAGATATAGCAGTTATCTTGCCTGTCTTAGGCTCTCCAAACGCTGGCTCTAATTAGAGGACCTCACAGACAGGTTAAAGAGCAGTCAGTTACTTGATTTTGAAAGACGTTTGGATTGGGCACTTCCAGTGCCTTTCAGTCCATTTACTGGACCTTTCTATTTCTTCTTCCTGGACAATCAGAAAGAGAAGTCTGAAATAACAGATGACAAGAGCATTTTAACAAATAAAAAAAAAAAAGCAAAGCAGTGCATAACCATTAGTCCTAGCATTTTTGGTGCAATAAATACAAAGAGTAACAAAGATTTAGAAACACAGAAGTCGGGTACAGATTTATGTTCAAAAATCCTTTGAATTATAATTATCTTAATGAATGCACTAAAGCAAAGGCATGGTGTTATATAAGAAATGCCAGATGGGAACCATAATGAAATTTGCAGATGAACTCATTTAAGAGAAAAAACAATAATCCCAAAGGTGGATGCGTTGAAATAATGACTTGTGTTCATGAAAAAGAGGTACAAAGCCTTGTATCCTACCCTATAGCAGAGTTTCTAGTGCACGCTGGTATAAATATTAAAGTCTAATGCATTTAGAATTAAATTACAAAAAGGGCTTAATGACTTTTTGTCTGAATGTATAATCTACATGCAGCTTATTCTGATTTTGTTCAGGAAAATATGCTGTGCTGTGAATTTCTTTGTAGTATCTTACCACATATTTTTTTTTTTTTCTCACAGATTATGCTAAATGAGTTCAAAATGAAATTTGCAGAGTCAGTGAATATTAAACAAACACTCAAAGGTATTTTTAAAAGAAAAAAATTAATTCATTTACAATTGTACCTTAAACCTTCTACTTCCGGTGGCAAATGAGGATAAAATTTACAAAATCACAATGAGCAAATTACAAACTAAAGTCTGAGAACAATCATAAAAATATTCCATAAATGGACTGAAAACATTAAAATAAATCAGGATTAGATTTAGAGCACTTCACATATGAATTTATTAAGTGATATTTCCTCTTACTATGTATTATGTGCACGTGTTTATATTAGTATTTCAGAAAAGTACTATAAACAGTCATTGCTTTAAGCCTTTTAATGCATGAATATGAAACTTGTTGCCTCATAAATCATGCTTTTAATGCACTTTGGCGATATTTTTCTTAATGCAACAAGTAAAATACAAAAAAAAAAAAAAAACTCCACTGAAATCAAGAAAAAATATGACAGCTCAGGAGCCTCTAGCCTGCCATTTTCTCCACCTTAAGAAGTAAGTTTTTTTACCTTTTTAACTATTGGGGCTTTAGTTTGAAATAGCATGGTTAACTGGAGCAATACTCCTTGGTAGGAAGAATCTCATATGCAATCAGGTTTCTGGTCTAGCTGTGGAGGAAGGACACAGACCCATGCAGTGAGGGCTTCCACAGAAAACTGTTAGCCCTACTCCCCGGTTCTCAGTTCTGAGTCAAACTGGCTTCCCAGCCCATGCTCCTTTACATGCAGGATAGATCCCAAAGTAACACCAAGCCCAAGTGTAAGAATGGAACTAGGCAGAGAGAGTCACAAAGGAGCAGGTCACTCCTTCAACTCTTTTCCATGAAATATTACATTTTTTTATTAGGGAGACTTGGTTACAGCCCAGTTTCTTAGTCTCAAGGCTTGTCCCCCTACAAGCCTCCCTGTTATGGAAGGACACTCAGTGGACGTCATGATGCCAGCTGTTCTTCAAATATATGTTGGAGGGAGAACAAGCAGAGAGAATAGCAGCCAGATGATTCAGTGCTGGCTGCACATTCTTCCTCAACTGCCAGTAGCAAAGGGTCTGAGTCAGTGGGCTCCACAGGCTGTCTTGTAAATAATCCTCCATCTTTTTTCTTCTCTGCTGCAGAGCAGAACTGCTCAAAACAGAGATAGAATTAACCAGCCACAGGACTCTCTCCCGTATACTAAACAGGATCATTTTTACTGCCTCCTTTGTTATTTCCATCTTTGAGTTGCAGCAGTTGTCTTGGTGTTGATATCATATGGAGCTATTCTGAACGATTTGAGACATGCTAATTTTCCAACTCACTAATGTAAAGTGAGGTGCATAAAATCCTTTGATTAAAAAGACCTCTGTTACCATTGCTAAGCTACTCTTGGCTTATTGAGGAGCAACAGTGAGTTGTCTGTCTGATCATCTATTCACTTATAATCTGGGGCATGCTCCAAAGTTTGCAGTAAGTCAGTCCATTCTTCAGTCCATTCAGAGCTTTTTTCAGCAGCATAGGCAAGCTAGCAATTTTGGAATAAGTTGTCATGCACAGGTGCATGTGTAATGGCATACAAATGTATGATGTTCTTGAAGCCTTCACACTGGAGAAAAGAAATATATTCACAACAGCCTTTGATCGCTTAGGGTCTTGTGAAAGCTCAGGGCTCCCCGGGGGCCTGGCACCAGGATTTGTGGAAGCTCCCAGTAGTGACAGGGCTTTGACTCAGCACCAGGGCCCATCCCACTGCTCATAAGGGAGCAGGGCATCGGGGGCAGCTGGAGCAGCCCCAGCCCTGGGCATTGAGCTCTGATATGCGGATGAGAGTGGGCCAAAGTTAGCTCATAAAATCAGATCACATCAGGGTTGGATCACTGATGCCTGCAGGCAGACACAGATACAGCTGCCACACAGAAGTGGTTGTGAATCAGGGTCTGAACTGCAGGGCCTCAGCTGCAAGAAGCTTCCTCGGGCCAAGGGTCAGCCTGGACTGTCACCTCCCTGCAGCACTACTTGGAGCCTCTCCCCATGGTCTCCTGAAGTAAAGAGACAGCCCTTGGCTGAGCTGGCTCTAGGTGGGTCACGGACACAGACAGCTAAACTTCCACATGGCAGGAGGATGTACTCAGTGCTCTTACAACCACAACCACAGCAACATAGTTCTTGCCTTCATAGTGTTGCTTCTTCAGAAAACACGTTATTGAAGACATTTGTTCCTGAAATTATTAATAGCGTTCAATTCTCTCTAGGGCAGGATTTAACAGCAAGACATGCTGGGATGTCTCTTTTGGCCTCCAGTTGATGCATGGGCTAGGCACTGTTCTGTCACTGATCTTCTAGCATAACTCATAACTTTTAGACTCATATGTATGTCAGAGATACCATAAGGGTTATCGCACGTTATTAGACACTTACATCTAGCCATATGAGTAAACCAAACAACGTATGGATTTCCAATGTCTGTACTACTTTAGGTATCTGAATGGGGAGCTATATTCTAACAAATTCATGACCACTCTTTTCTCCTGAACTGGTCTTCAGAGACATATTTGCTCTACAGTTGTTTACCCCATGTATTTTCTCCCTGGGATTACAGCCCAGACTGACTCTGCCTTGGCATAGTTGAGAGCTACTGTTCCCAGAATTAATTTAAAAATGTTTCCACACTAAGGGGAGAGAAGAAGAGAAAATTATGATAGGAGGTCATACTGTGAGTAGCAGGAGATGATTTTGCATGTGGAGATGGAAGGCGCTAGAGTGGCTAATTTTTCAGAACTCTCTAAAACCAGCCCCCTTCTGGAAGATCCCACTCCTTCAAGGCATTTCAAGTGGAAAATTCCCTAAATGTTTGCCAAAGAAGCATTGGATCAATATTCACTAAAAGGACCTTGTTTAAGCAATCCCAAAATACCAATTTAAAGGATTTTATATTTCAACGACTAAATTCATCTCAGAAACTTACTACTTTTAACAATAAATGTGAAAAAGGGGATGCTATGCAAATTTTCTTCCTCCTTGGAAGGTTCTAATTATCTCTTTTTAAAATTATTATTATTTAAATACACTATTACCACTATCCCAAGTCCTACTTTTGATTTTTAATCAATAAAGTTTTCTCTTTTCAATTTATCTCAAACTGTAGGTGAGCATTTCATAATTGTTTTTAATTTCACTTTAAGTTCTTCTAGTTCAAATTGTCTCCAAGCACTTAATTAAATTTCATTCTTAAAAGACAGTTATTCCATCTAGATTTTATAACAGTTTATCACATAGTTTTTAATAGATTTGATAATAGTCATCCAAAGAACAAGGCTTTACAATTTCCCTTAGAAATATGATTCACATTTTTTATCTCCTTCTCAAATTAAATTATTTCTAGCTGTCACAAAAATAGGCTAACAAAATTTTAATTATACACTGAGACGGGGAATGGCAGTACAGTTGTGAGGAAAGCAAATAATAGACTTACTTACTCTCAATTTCCTTTTTTGGTTCTTACACAAGTGATGGTTGGAAGTTGACATATGTTCCTGATTGTGCTTAAGGGGAAGATTGACGATGAACTCTTGGGCTCACCATTGCAATAGCTATCCTCCAGGGGAACCTGCCACCTACAGAAATTCCAGCTAGGACAGGACTGGTGAATGCCAGCCCTCTGAGCAACAAACAGATAGTAGAAGAGACGCGTAGAGGAGAATACCATAACACTCAGAGAAGTCACTCATACAACTCGACACTTAAGGGAGTGATTCCTGAGATCCACAGATATGAGCACTGTCCAGGAATCAGTTGCATCACATGATCAGTGCTTAATAATTAAGAATCTCCCACAGAAAAAGCAAGTCAGGACAGACAGTATTTTTCTGATGGTTCAAGGTCATTGCGGGAGATCCACAGATCATTTATGGGAGGTTCTTCATTTTTCTCATAACAGAGGAGTATGCTAAGCACTAGGCTACAAACCATGTAGAGGAAGGCCCTATCCTTCTCCTTCCGAAATACAGCTGTCTGTCATTCTGGGTGCAGGTAGGAGGGTTGCACCTCCTAAGTGCAGGAAGGAGGGCTATATTTCTTACTGGGTTCATCAATGAATACGTGTGTTGCGCTTACAAAGCAGAGGAACTTTGTAGGTAGTGATTAGAAAGACAGAATCACAGAAAGATTGAGGTTAGAAAGGACCTCTGAAGATCATCTTATCTAACCTCCCTGCTCAAGCAGGGTCACAACAACCCAAGATCATGTTCAGATAGTTTTTGAATATCTCGAGAAATAGAGACTCCACATCTCTGAGCAATCTGTTCCAGTGTTCTATTATCTTTATAATAAAACAGCGTCTTCTTATATTAAGAAAGAAATTCCCACGTTTCAGTTTTTCCCGTTGCTTTTTGTCCTATCACTGTGCTCCTGTGAAAGTCGGGCTGTTCTATACAAATCCTACTCTGCAAAGATGCTCTCCAAATGGTTGGCCCCCAGTCTGTATTGGTGAACATGGTTAATCCTCCCTGGGTGCAAGAGTTTACACTTCCATTTGTTGAACTTCATGATATTCTTCTCCGCCCATTTCTCCAACCTGTCAATGTCATTCTGATTATCACAATTATCTTGTGCAACAGTTACTCCTCCCAGTTTTATATCATTCAGCCTTGGAGGTTCAGCCCCATATGTCATTGATTGCCTCCCAGCAAATCTTGTATTTAGCAATGGATATCAGCTCTCTCAAAGCTATGCCACCTCTGCTTGGCACTTTTTGCTCTTCTTCAGAGAGGTGGGATCCACAATTCCCTTGCATCTAAACTGAAAAGAATAGGCCCCATTTCCTGAGCTTCTCCTGGACCAAGTCTGTCCTCCCTTTTGCTTTCCACAGGCCTCCTAGCATTCATTTGATAGCAGAACGTATCTACAAAACATGATGGTGAGTCAGTGACCTCTATGCCAATATGAATCATAACAATGGCATTTAGACCCATTTTTCACACTTTTCAAAACATAATTATAATTAGTTTTATTGTAGTTGCTCATAGGTAGATCTTGACAAACATTATTAAACTGTCTAATTAACAACACTGATTTCTCATTCCAATGCACAAGTGACAACTGACAAAGAGATAAAATGTTAGTCTGCTGTCCACAGGGAATTTTAAAGAGTAAGCCTAAATTATTTGTATAGTCTGAGCTGTTCCAAAATCACGATGACATCTGTTTGCAATAACATTCATATGAATGTCAGTCAGGGCAAATGTTATTCAATAAAAACATGACAGAGAAGTATCAGTTATGGTAAAGTTGTGTTAAAAAAAAGTTATAATCATTAACTAAACATCACATTAGTTTTAAACATCTTTATTTGATGCAAAACTTTAAGAGGTATTTCTGACTTTATTTTACTCCCTTTGTGATGCTTATATGGGAAAATAGCAATACCTGGCAGGGCCTTTAAGAATAACAGATGAGACACCTATGTCTGTGTGGACAGTGTGGTGTCGTCAGAGCCTCCCAGCATACGTCCAAGGGAATGCTCACCAAGCTGGAGCCATGAAAGCTTTTAGAGGACTCTCTGGGATCAAGTCCTGCTGAGATACTCAAGTCCAAGGTTCAATCTTTCAAAACTACTGAATCAACTTTCTTTCAGAAAGCACAGATTATCACATTATACACTGAGAAATAACAGCTTAAATACATCGTCTTCTTGCCAATAGATAGTTTTGGGAGTCACTGTAATGATTAGTGATTTGCATCCTGACACACTAATCATAAGAGATACATACAGGGAGAACTTTTGTTTCAACACAGTTTCCACAATAGTGGCCTGGTGTCCTTTTAATTCACACAAAAATTGTACAGGTGGTCATAGTGGGAGCAGAGAGACATCTTGATACACCATAGTTATGGGAATAAGTGGTTTCTGACACTTTTGTCATCTTTGTCTCCAAGTTCAGCTACAGATTTGTGAGGAGAGGGCTACTGTGAGTTAAAGGGAGTCTTAAACTCAGATTAGTTCCCATGGTTCCCCACACTCCTCAGAGCAAGAAGCAATTTACAATCTTTCATAATCAGGGAAATTTGCCATAAAAGATCTTGACAGCTAAAAACACATTAGGATTACATTTGAATACTGCAAGAGCCGCTATTAGTTTATGATAAAAAAAAAATCCCTATCTTGGACTGGAGTGACACATTATTTCTCCTGCTTGACTGCCTTCCTTTGGAGAGCAAGGTCTACAAAATCCAACTACTTTATTACGTATGTTGAGTGCTTATAAATATGTTAGTTATTAAATATCATTTCTGATTACCACAGATTTCTAGATTCTCTTGTGCAGAAAGGATAACCGATCTTTGATAAGAAAGACAAGACTGTGTAAGTAGAAATCAGTCAAAAAAACTGTACAAGCACAGGGATGCAAGGAGGCAGATTGTTTCATTTCTTTATAGTAACAAAATTTATGTCACTGATTGACAACTGATGTATGAACATGAACTAGGGTCCAGCCTTTTTTCCAATATTTCCAGGACTTTGGCAGCCTCTGAGACAGTTGTCCATCAAGTTACGCATTTCTGGAACATGGCAACACCAGATAATATCACCTCAAACAGAATCACAGAATGCTTAGATTTGGAAGGGACCTCTACAGATCATCTAGTCCACACCCCCAGCTCCAGCAGGGACACCTAGAGCATGGGGCATGGGGTGGTATCCTGCTGGGTTTCAAAGATCTCCAGAGAAAGAGACTCCATAACCAATCTGGGCAACCTGTTCCAGGGCTCTGTCACCCTCACAGGAAAGTTCTTCCTCACATGGAGGTGGAACTTCCTGCGTTTCAACTTACACTCATTACCCCTTGTCCTGACACCCACCACCACAGCAAAGAGCCTACCTCCATCACCCCTACAATCACCCCTCAGGCACTCAAACATGTTAATCAAATCCTTCTCAGCCTTCTTTTCTCCAGACTAACCAGGCCCAGTTTGCTCAGTCTTTCCTCATATGATAGATGTTCTAGTCCCTTAATCATCCTCGTGGCTCTCCACAGGACCCTCTCCATCTCCCTCTTGTCCTGAGGAGCCCAGAACTGCATCCAATACTTCAGATACAGCCTCACCAGAGCTGAGGAAAGGGGCAGGATCCTTACCTCAACCTGCTAGCAACACTCCTCCTGATGCAGTCAGGATCCCATTGGCCTTTTTGGGGATGAGGGCACATTGCTGCCTCACGGTTAACCTGTTGTCAACCAGGGCTCCCAAATCCCTCTCCACAGAGCTGCTCTCTAGCAGATCAACCCCTAATCTGTACCTGGGCCTGGATAATCTGTGCCTGTAATCTGTGCCTGGGGTTATTCCCCCAGATTCTGCTGCTGTACAATATGTTATCCTGCAAATATTCCTGCACTGTGCAAATGATTGAACAGTGATAAACCTCATCATCAGAGTGCAGAAAACCGGTTAATTAAACATGAAAATTTTGCTTTCTTCTTTACACTGGTACAAACAACTTGCTTGAACTTCAGAGATCTAGTATCCAGTTTCTCAGTACAGGAACTAGTCAAGGAGGATGTGATCGCCTCCAAGATGGACCTTCAGTCTCTGGCTGGCCATAGGATTCACAGCCACCAGGGGAAGCGCAGGGTTCTGGGGAACACCAGCAGGAGGTCTCTGTGACTCATCCACAGCTATGCAGAAATATGGGCTTTTTCAAGAATGCATCAAAAAGCATGTATTCCAAGTTTGAAACTGCAATATCATCTGAGAAGGTTTTTTTTTTTCCTTTCCTTTGGCAGTGATGAAGATTAAGATCAAAATCTGGAGATTTGTATTATTTGAGGAAAAAAATAGTCACATGGCATTACTGTAGATACCACAAACATACAGATGTCTTCAATGATTAAGTGTAACAACACAGACATCCTTTTTACTTTCTGTACCTTTCAGACCTCTTGTGACAGCTATTATCAAACACTAACTTGAAGGATCAGCTTTCTCAAAAACTATTAGTGTCTTAGAAACAGAAGCAAAAGATCGTAAGTGTAAACATGGTCATTAAAGTGTAGTTTAATCAAGTAGAAGTTCACCGCATGATCATGTATCCTGTTAGACCTCCTTAACTCTGATCTTTGTATTATATTTTATTTCTATTTTGTTTTATCTGTATTTTATTTGTGTTATTTTCATAAAACTAATTTTAGTCATTTCCCTCTAGGTAAAATTCTACTTATCAATCAAATCAAGATCTAATGCATATTTTTAATGAATAACAAAGTGAAATTTACCACAAATAGCATGATTTTTGAATGTTTCTGTTATTTGAATTGTAAATATTAGCTAGTGTCATTGAAATATGCAGCAGCACATAATGCAGTGTTTGCTTTCACAATGCATTAATAGCTACATTCTGCTCAGGTACAGCGGGCAGCTGTTCAGCAGTCTCAGGAGCATTGAATTAGAAAAAACGAAATCCCTGATCTCCAACATGCCGAATATATTTAAACACAGGACCCTTCACATGCAAAATAGAAATGCTATTTGTTTCTTTAGTATCATTTTGCATCTCTTGGGGATAAATACATTATTAGCATGCATCTTCCCATCCTACCTATGTATTCTGCTCAAGTTAAACATATATAACTGTTATACCAATTTATCAGCTGGTCCAGTTGATGTAATTCTATTGAGTATATGTCAATTCTTACCTCCCCATTTCTACTGAATGATGGTCTTACAGAGCTTGAGAAAACAGACACCACTAGAATTACGCTCGATTTGTGAGAATTAACTCTCAAAATGTATGATCTCTCTCCCTGAGTTTTCATCCATGCCTACACCTATAAGCCTACTTCTAATCATAATAAAATTAATGTTTTTCACTATATAATAAAAAGGGAATAATAAGAAACCACTTAACCCTAGTTTCTCAAATAAAAATAAATGAGATATGTTCATTTTTTTAAGTTATTCTTGGCAATACTCAAAAACAACTCCATTCATAGTTATCTACAATAAAGTTTTTTTCTTCAAAAGCACAATGAGTTACAATTTATTATTTAACACTGAATTTGATCTTTAACACTATGCGTTTATATATTCATGAATAACAAATATTAATCTATTTCTTAAAATGTAGAATTAATAATTGATTTTTTTTTCATTCTACTCCCAGTAATATTCTACTCCCTTTGAATTTCTAGCTGGAAAATCAAATATGTGTTTTAGGTTAAACACAGCAAGATTTCACATTATTATGCATTTAAAAACATACAGTATGTTTCTTTTTAAAGCTATGAATAGCTCTTGCATAGATTTCAACCAAACCTTGAATCAATCTTGGACATTATTTTCTAGATAATTGTCATGAATTGTACATTTTTTAAGTTTAAAAAGTCATTAAACACTCACTCGCTTAGGTATCGTGTGGGACTTGAGCCAGGATCTCTGAAGTCTGTTATCCTTTAGCAAGGAGCAAGAAAAATCCCTTGTACTTTTGTCTTCATTCTAAAACTGTTCACTACTTTATTACACTTTCTCTCTCGCATGATATACTATATGCATATCATATGGAAAGATTACAAATTAGAGCAAAAACCAATGTAAATTTGTATCTCAGTGCAGTAGCCATTTTTGATATTCAGATATTTCCCCCATGCACACCCAAAAAAAAAGTTTCCACCATTACTTTTAGGTAAATACTATTTCTTATAAAAATGTTTATTGACCAAAGTCTTTTAACTATTAACTACTGTGCTATTTCTTATTTTCTGCTTCAGATGCTTACATAAAGCTGTTCTGAGCCACACTAAAAGAAAGTATTTGTGTACATAAAACAGATAAAACAGTAGTAGCAAAACTGTGATCCACCAAACAATATATGCTGAGCTGCGGAGTAAATTCACTATGTGCACATGAAAGCCTTCCCAGGCTATAAATCACATGAAAACAAATCCCTTACTGAAATAGTGATAGTTCTGAACTTCTGGGGAACGCCAGTGTTTTAGATGTTTGAAGAGAGTGTTTTCTACTAACACTCCCAGCTTGCACACACAGATATATTCTGAAATACTTATCTATCCCAAGGCAGCCGTGATCCTCAGCCAGTTTTCAGTCAGATCCTTTTGGCAGCCCAGTTCTCATAGGGATAGCGCAGAAAGCTGAGCTCGTGCAAAGTAGGGGGGGCTAACAGAAATCTCTTAAAATGACAGAATACATATCTGTGTATCTATACGTTTTAGATCCCTAAATTTAAATGGTCTTAGTCCTCTAAGTCCTTTATGCTACTCTGGCCACTTTATGTCATTTTACAGCTTCACACTGTAAAGCAGGTACAAATGATTTGCATTTTTTTTCAATAAGGTCATTTCCTGATGAAAGAACTTCTTCCCACTTTATAATAATAAAGAGTACATCATGGGAAGCATGGTCTCAGCAGCTTTCTGTTCAGCTATCGTTTGGTAGGGATAATATGAGCTGGAAGCCATCTCAAAGTAGCAAGAATGTTTGGGGTTCACTGAAAGTCAGGGGACAGGTAACCATGAAAAAAGGCTATGCTCAATGTAGAGAAGATTATAGGAAATGACAGAATTTTAAAAAGCAATATATTAAAAGGAGAAATATAATGTTTCAGCCAGTCCTCACAGTAGTGTTATTGGAAATGCTTAAACCAAAAGTAAATCTGAGGGTATCTAATCTGGGAAGACCAAGAGAAACCCATAAGCTTCGCACCAGACCCTCGGGGAAGAAGCAAGAGGCCACCCAAGCTCATAATCAGTATAAAAACTAAACAGCTCTTTTCTTAGTCATCAGTTCTTTATCTCAAGACTGCACTTTCTGTATGAAATTGTATGAGAGTTGCAGGTTTAAAGCAATACAGCTTAGGTCAGGCTCTATTCATTTTTCATAAGGTCACCTGGCAGCATTCACAGGTCTACTCTTTATTCCTCATTATATTTCAGTTCTGGACCTTCTGGTGAACCAGTTTTATAACACGGCTGAGGAGCTGAAAAGGCCGATGCATAATTTCTGTCAGCTAAAAGTACTATCAAAGCCATTCCATTTTTAATATCTATATTTAAAGAACATTCAATCAGAAACTGATGGTTATTTAAAATAGAAAGATAAAGCAACATGTATTGTCTATATCTATAGACACTTATTTGCTTTATTTATTATAGTTAAGATTTCCTTGTGAATTTTAAAAGGAAATAAAAATGTTTTTATCCACTTACCAGAATGTTTACTGGAGGTACCAAGCAACCTTTGCCTTGTAGCGGCACCTCAATGAAATAAAGATGAACAAAATATAATTTCTCTATAAATATTAGTGTCAGCAGTAAAAACTGATTTCTGATCCTTTCTCCAATGACTGCTAATAGATTTTGCATGAAAGGATCACTGATTATTACAAAATCAAAATAGCGCAAAGTATAAGTCTAGACAGCTCCCATTCCCCTTCCAAAAGAAAGGTAAACATCATTAAGATCCAGATTGAGATTTTCTTTGTTTATTCTATGCAATGGCACAACTTCACAAGGGTGAATGTGAACAATGCCCAGTTCCATTTCCCCCAGTTCCTATTTTACCTACATGATGATGTTTTTACCTCAGACAAGAAAATCTTCTTGGAGACAAGAACAGCTTTTCCACTTAGTTAGTTAACTCCTTAATTTCTGAGGCACTGTCACAACCAAATCTATATTTTATTTCCAGTTATCAACTTCACAGACTGGAATTAGTTTACAATTAATTGAAGTGGTTGTCATTTTTTTCTCTTGAAAGGCTTAGAAATAGTCCCAGGGGCTGGAAGGAAGTAAGTGTCCCAGACAGCGGACGAAGCACTGTGTGCTTGTTACTGCTATGCTGCTTTCCTCTTCTCAGAACATTCCTATCCCTCTAGAACAAAAATATTTAAATTTGTAAACTTTTTGATGTCCCATATTGCCTCATGTCCCTAATTTATAGGTCTAGGTTTGCCAACAGATCTGGCAGCATGACCTCATGCTGATCCTCTCATCTACAAGTCTTTCTGTCTCCCTTTCATTGATCATCTTGGATATCTGATACTCTCTTATATTATTTTTGACTTTCAAATATTATCTTTGCAGTCATCATCAAACCACTAACCACATGACTGTCTAATAATTGATTAAAGGGAATTCTTCAAAAGGTTGCATGCATCAGCTCTTTTAGAGTAACAAGATACTTTTCTTGGCATCAGTCAAACATCACAGATGTGTTCAAAGCCTGTATTGCAAAGTCAGAAAATCCTGTAGGTTCCTAAATCTCCCTCCAGAATTCATTCTGCCTAACTTCAGGCTTGTGGCTGGAGTGGCTAAAATTAGAAGGCTTGTGGCTGGAGTGGCATTCTGAACTACCTGAGTTCTAAATTCCTTTTTATTGTGTCTATTTCTCTCCTTCGAAATACAGAGGGAATCTCAGGTGGCTAAAATCTAGCTAATTACTGAAGTAAATTAAATATCGATATTAAAGAATTTGAATCCAGACATGAGGATCTGTTTTTCCATAACCATTCCCAACACTTGCAAAGTTGCCTAAATATTTGTATCTTATCAAGATGCTTGGGTTCAGCATCAAACTGCACCCTTGGAAGTCCCAAATTGTAACACTGTAGCAAAGCCTGCCCAAATAAGGACCCAACAACATATTGGATCCATCAGTATATTCAGAGCACGCTTAGTAACTTTTTTTTTGCCATTTTCCCAAAATGAGAGCTGGTGGCAGACCACACAGAGGGGGACAGGAATCTTTCATCAAAAATAAATCATCACAAGGAAACTCTGGATTATGAGTGAACAGGAGACCAAAAGAGAGCGTGTTCAAGTTGTCCCAGGATGGGGCACAGAGTCAGCATGAAACTGGGTTCTTTGTACCTGGCAGAGTCATTTCAAGATGGATGGACACAGGGCCAGCATAAGGTATAGCCTAAATGTCTTACCGATACTATCCCACCCTGGTCCCCAGGAATGGGCCCAAATTAACCTTATTGGTACATTTTGCTGAGGAGAAATCCTTTTTACAGAGCCTGTCCTCCATTCTGATTGAATTTTGATAGACTGGGATTCTTTTTACAGTTGTAAAGGCTGTTGGTCAGTAACTGTGTGGTAAGTTCTGATCTTCGCACTGCCAAGCTGATAGTACACGCTGCAGCCATTTGAGTTATAAAGCCAAAGTCTGTAGCTGGTCAGGAAGAAGGTAATTGACACACTGGTGGAGTGCTCGAGACACGGACCCTGGTCTGACGTGGCAGAGTCCATGATGGCTTAGGTCCCGTCTCTCACAGAGAGGCATGCAAGTTTCTCATCAACTGTCCCATTTCCCTCTGGCTTCCCAGGACACCCAGGGAAGACCAATGACTAGCTCTGGGCTTCACCTAAGCTGAAACTGCCAAATTCATTCTCACCATTTGCACATATCTCGGGGTGACCTACTTGTAGATTTACAGGTAATCATAATTCCCACATGAAAAACAGAAAGGAAAAACTCCAGATGGGGAAAAATGCAGTATTCACACTGTCAGGAAACAGAAATACTCTGAAAACAATCCCAAAACAAACGAAACCAGAAAAAAATGCACTAAATTCCTTAGGAAATTACCGATTCACTTTTAGTTTGAGTCATATTAAAAAAAAAACTTCTTACCATTGATACAAATAGAAAAATATGAATAAGGTCCATATGTGACTTGATTTTCTATTCAAATATGACACCTCCTTACACAAAACAAACCAGGAATAACAAGAAACACTGTCAAAATGGTCCCACATAACCCCACAGTAGGTCTGCCCTTGCCTTTATACCCCAATTACTGAATCAGAAGCTTGAGTTTTCTATCATTGAAGTCAACAGTGAATTAGACATATCACAAAGAATGGATTTTCTGAGGTAAGGTTATATAAGTTATCTGAAGAAAAGGTAAATTACAAATTGGTTAAGCTCAGAGCTAACACGTATTAGGAAAGTCTTTGAAGCAATTGGTGAGAAAGGAAAATAATGAAGATACTTAGATAGTTTTTGATTGTTGTAGAAATACATGGATCTTTTTTTTTTTCCAGAATATGCTGGTTACTACCCAGGTGTGAAGTTCACAGGTCGTAGTGCAGCTAGAAATTAGAGCCTTAAGGACAAGCCTTCACCTAGAAGAATTGCATCCTGGGACAAAAGACATTTTAAACCCTTTTTAACCCTTTAAAGAAGAGGGAAGAATGACCTTCACAAAATACTATTATATGGAAAACGTAGACTTTCCTTTGTCTTCGAAGACAAGTAGGCAAAATATCAACCCCTACATATGGGATGCAGTTTTGAAAATCACTAGGATGAGAATAACAGAATCAGTTTATGCAAAACACAGTGAGAAAGGTTCCCAAACAGCAAAAACACTTAGGAAAAGCTAGATGACTTGGGTAGAAGTTAATTCAGTTTAATAAAACTATCAAATTAAAGGGTAATGGAGCCTTAAGTATTTTAAAGAAAAAAATATCAGGGAATATCTTTTTTTTTTTTTTTTTTTTTGCTGTTGCAAATGCATTCTTCCTAATAAAGGAAAAGTGGTAATAAGCAAAGGCACCTGAATAAAAAATAAAACAGAGATCTAATAGACAATAAAATAATCACTTAAGGGAATACAGAAAGCCTGGCTTCTTGCATAATTCAGGATTGTAACACTTGTAACACTATAAAGTAATGAATAAACAAAGTAAAGATGAATAAGCAAAACCGATCTCCAAATTCTGTTTGTCTTGAATTGTCTTATAAGTTTTTTAGGAAAAGCTGAGTCTCACTGAGTTAATTCTATGAGCCTTCTATTACTTAACTTAGCGCAGAAGGGATGGATGCCCATATTACTCATGCCGTACGTAGTCAGCAGGATTAGACAGGAATATTTCTCTAAGTTTTATCCAGTGAGATCAACTATATTTTATTTTATGATATTTTTAAGGTAGAGAGGGCATTGGTGTTATCCTGTTCAATGTCCAGCTGAGTCCAGCTACCCCAGCTTCCAAAGGACACATTGGAGAGCTTCCAGACAACCAGAAGCACAATCATGAAGCAGATGTATCTGTTTGGAAAAAAAAAACAAAAAGGAGGATATCTGAAATCCCACCTCACTTCAGTTAATGGATGCACCCTCATCCCCCTGATATTCTGCAGACAGACTCCAGCCAGCCATGCCAAGAAGTAGGGGCTTCTTGTTTCTTGCAAAACACCATAGAGCAGTAGTTATTGGTTCTATTTTCTGTATGATTGTGGAAAATAAACTTACCAAAGACACCAAATGCCAATGTTTTGGTGATTTCCTTCGCCTAGGAAGATTCAAATCCACATCTCCCATGCAAAGGCTTGTGTCAAGAGCATACAGATTCTCCATACAACAACTGCAGTTGTGTATTTGTTTTGCAAAAATAAATATCTACTTGAGTAGAAATAGGGCTTAGTAGGAATAATTAAGAAATGAAAAGCTGCAGATAGTACAGATTAGAGAAAAAGTTGCACCTTTATTCTGGATTCCATGAGGCTGTGGAATGGACTGAAGAGGAGTGACTGAAATGGAACAAAAAAGTAACTAGTTGAAGGAAACCTGGAATCTCCCTGCCTATCTATGCCTTTTCCCACTGAGAAGGCTCAGGGGCTCCCAGAGTAAGTACAATTTCTTCCTCCCTCCAGAGGGTCCCCAACCCATTCACAGCTTAGGTTAAGAAGCAGAAAGACACCAGGAATCTGGGTGCAAGAGCCTGAAGCACTAAGATTTTCTGACAATTGTGAATCTGTGTTTTCTATGTCCCGTTGAAAGAAAAACATGCAAGCATTTAAGTTTCCTCTGAGAATCATAATTTAACAGAATCACGGAATGCTTAAAGTTGGAAGGGACCTCTAGAGATCATCTAGCCCAACGCCCCTGCACACACAGGGTCACCTAGAGCACGTGGCACAGGACTGTGTCCAAGCAGATTTTGAAGATCTCCAGAGAAGGAGACTCCACAACCTCTCTGGGCAGCCTGTTCTAGTGCTCTGTAAGATGAAGATTTGTTTTATGAAACCTTTTTGTAGTAGAGCTATAAGCTTTTCCAAGTTTTTTTAAGGTTTTCCTATACAGAGTGGGTCACATCTGTTGCTTTATGTGGTTGCCTTAAAGGAAAAATTGCTCTTTCCAATTAATTACTCTGCTGAAGCTTAAAGCCAGCTTTGCATATTCAGAAGACCACCCCTTTTGCCCTCCCGTATTTCTTTTCTCTTATACTAAAAAATATAATGTATATTAGCACACTATATGCCATGTTTTATAACTTAAAAGCAATTAAATATAAGTGTTTTCAGCCTGTGGTACTTATATATCTCTAGCAACACTGTTCTGCAAACCTCCTGATTGGAATTTCTGAAAAGAGCAGTTGAGGACAGAGTGTTGATATACAGGATTTTAGATTTTATTCCAGAAGGGCAATTGTGGGAAGGTGCTTCCTTTGGAAAGGGCATTTCAGTGCTTTGAAACCCCATGCCATAGTAAGTAATAACTTCAAGGAAACACTGGCAATTGGAATTTTATCATTAATGTAGTTGTATTTTTCTTTTAAGTGCTGAATATTTTATGGTGCTTTTTACCTTTGGTGTTTCGATAATGGTGATCTTGGCATATAATATTTTCTGCAGCATGACTGGTCTCCTTACATCATGAAGAGTTTGAAGTTCTGACTGATGGATCCTTGAGCTGATGTCTGTCCTGAGAGCTTTTCTCCTGAAGCGCTATCCTGGCTTTAGTGAAAAAGGAATGGATATTGTCAAATTAGAGCTGAATGATAGAAAATGTTGACATACACAAGCATATCGCAATAGAGGAAAAATCATTTTTCTGTTTTCTATGTCCATCAAAGTTAAAAGAGAGAAGGTATATTCAATAATACTTAATCCACTACTAAAGGACCATGTCAATATTTTTTTTGACTGAATGGTCCAGAGAAGCATTCGAACCACATGGTGTTAGCCCTGTAAATGTCCTGATTTACTTACTTTAAAAAATGCACTGGTGAAAACCTCCAAAATTTATACTAGACATTATAAGATTTATTGCACATTAGGACTTCTATATTTTTAGCTGCTTCATTGCAGATATTATCTTAACTTCAAGTCAGGGCATAGAAGCAATGCATGCTCCTAAGCTTGTTAGAATATAACTGAGATATTAATTTAGTAAGCTAAATTAATTTATCTTATTAAAGGTAAATTAAGCTAAAGAAGGTACGAGTTTAGTAACTGTGCCTTCTAGGAGAGAAAAATACCAATGGGATCTGTAATCACGTATGGAAAGATGATGAATAAGCCAGAGAACTAAAGAACAAAAGGATCTGTCCAGTCATATGTCCAGTGCATGGCAAAGGAAATTATCTACTAAAACAGACCCAGGTACCTTCTTTAGGAAGCACACTGGACTTCCCTCATGCCATTTCCCAAAGGGTCATTTTTTACTAAAATAGATTAAATAACTTGGCATTTCTAGGCCATGCCATTTTGTAGCTGAGATTACTCAGAGACAAGGAATCAACTCATCTCTGAGTTTCATCTCTCTCAAATGTCTCTTTCAGTGTGAATCAAACCTCCCACATCTTTTTATTTTACCAACATGAAAGTTCAGATGTAGTTCATATGTGTAGACTTTCCTACCTTTCATACAATTACCTTGTGGAGGTTGACTTCAACCATAAGAAGAGTCCCCACCACAAATAGAGATGTTTTCATTGGTCATTGCATTAAAATATCATATCTAGTATGTACTACTTTGAATATTCACTTTTTTTTTAATTAAACAAATTCACATTCAAAAGCGTGCTTTGCAAACATACAGAAGGGGAGAAAATATTTCTCTGCCTCCAAAATGTAAATTTCTTCAAAAGTATTTATTTTCTGGAGAGATCCTGGTTCACAGAACAAACTGATGTCTTCAAAAAACAAGATCTGATATTTCTTCTTGTATTTGTTGTATTCATATATATTATCTATTGTGTGTATGTATAAATATGTATATATGTGTGTCTGTTTAAATACCTTCTTCATAACTACTTGCAAAGGCCAGTTGCTTTAACTGAATCCAAAATGTGGAGGCTTAAGGGATTTTTTTTTCATCCTTTAAAAGTGGTTGAGCTTGGGCTTTCTATTTTGGTCTTGTTGACTGTATTCTAACTATAGAGGACACATAGACAAAAGTCTCAAAAACAAGCTGAAAAGGTTTAACAGAAAGTATTCATTTTTGGGTTGGATCTACAAGGGGTCATATCTCGAGAATCAAGCTGATATCAAGGCCGGAAGCCAGTCACTTGTGTTATGCTTGAAGGCTTGACAGGAATGTAAGAAATGTATAGATCTTGTGGTGCCTTTATATCACCAACAAAACATTTTGTTTATTGGTTTGGACAAACTCTGCATGCAGTGACATGCTTGTCACAGTAGATGTGACATTTGTTACCTGACACTTACGTGTCACGTGTTACGTGATATTTGAGGCTGAAAGGGGCACAGATCTATTAACAACAAGAACAAAAAAGAAGAAAATAAATGAACAAATCTGTCAGTAGCCATGTGTATCCTTCTAGTTATGAATGTCTCCATTAGGGGAAAAGGAGAGGCAGCCTGCAACTACAGAGACCACGCACATTTGCATAGAGCAGCTCATTCATCTGCTATGTACAAACCCACTACCGCTTCTTGCTTATTCCTGCTTTTCATAAACCCTGTGCATATACACATCTGTATTATCTTCTCTGTTTTTTTTCTCATCTAATCACTAACTGTGCCTCTAAGTACTTCATGCAGAATTTATATTCCAGCTGGTTTTCTATGTTGTGGTTGTAGTTTTCCTGTAACCAGATGTCAGCGGTTCAGCTGATTAACCTCACTGGCGTCCAGTCATAGGCACAGCTGCAGCCACTTTTCTAATGGAGGCCAAATATAAAATCCTTTGTACCACTCCAAAGTCCTGTTTGTGCATCATTTAGTAAAATGAAGGATACTGTCATTCGGATGTAGCAAAGTTTTTAGTAATGTATCAGTGAGATTGAATTTGATATCTTATGCTCTGCCTCTACGATAGTAGAGTAGTTTTGCACCTGATTTTTTTTTATTTTTGTTTTAGAAAACTTGAGAGTGAAGTACTCTAAATTTCTGACATCCAAATGAAGAGCTTAGAAATAAGCCAGAGATAGCATTTTAAATTTTTCTAAAGGCTGTCATCTCAGAAAAGATTGGCTGGAAACTTTCCAATGGAAATGTTCCCAAGAGGCATTGGTTGATTTGTCTAAAGGAAAATGTCCCGTGGAAATATATTGATTTCAATGAATGTATGCTGTAAACCTTCCTTCCTACTCTGACAAGAGAGAGTCAGATAGCCTGAGGATCCAGCTGGCCCTGAAATAGGACAGCTTCCAATTCAGCCAGGGATTAGTGGCTTCCAGGTCCCCTGGAACTTTTACTCAAATTAATTTATTTAAACTCTGTCAAATTAAATTTAAAGTTCCAGCTTTATGAGGTTGGTTTTAATTTGAGTTGATTTTACTGTAGGAGCTTTACTACAAGCTGGAACAAAAGACAATTCAAGTTTAACTACTAATCCCAAGCCAGATTTACAGCCGTTCTCCTCCAGTAAAGCTGGAAAACAACACATTGACTTAAGTTACCCCAAACAAGGCAATAAGTCTCCATCACTGACTTCAGCCTCATCCACTCCTCCGCCAAAAAAGGACAATTTTTTTGCAGAATAGTTCAAATTGGAATCACAGAATAGTTTGAATTGGAATTGCATATTGGAATATCACTGCTGGATTTCCTCTAGTCCAAAACTCCTGTCCAAGTAGGATTAGTTATGATAGGTTGCTCAGGAACACATCCAGTCAAGTTTTGACTATCTCCAAGGATACAGACTTGGAGACTCTGTCTCTCTACAGACTCTTTGAGCAACCTATTGCAATGCTCTATCACCCTCACAGTCAAGAAATCTTTTCTCATATTCAGAATATTCTGAATATAAGAATATGCCCATTGCCTCTTGTCCTATCACTGGCCACCACTGAACGGAGTCTGACCTCATCCTCTTGTCATGCACTCTTCAGACACGTATACATATTGATAAAATTCCCCCTCAAGCTTCTCTTCTCCAGGCTGAACAGTCCCAGCTCTCTCAGCTTCGTTTTCTGAGAGATGCTCCAGGCTAGTGGCCCTTTTCTGGGCTCACTCGAGGAGCAACACATCCCTCTTGCAATGGGAAGCCCAGTATTGAACACAGAGCTCCAAACATGTCTCACCAAGGTTGAGTAGAGTGGGACGATCACCTCCCTTGACCTGAGTTCTGCCTGATGCAGCCCTGGAAAACTATTGGCCTTCTTTGCCACAAGGGAATATTGTAACATCTGTGCAGCTGTACATCATGTGCATCTGTACACCAGCACTGTATCTCCCCAATAAAAATGTAAACTATAGCTTGCTAGCTAGCTCTTAAAGTACAAGTAAAATAGCTTAATTTGTGAGATACCTATCCTCTACTGATGCGATATGCTATCACTACTGATATGATTGAGGAAAGCATTTAGAGGTCCCTTTGGAGTCACTGACTTAAAAAATTATATGCCGAGCCTTACTTCCTATACTCTATTGGAGTAGTGGAAATAAATTGACTTCAGGCACAATTATAGTGAACCAAGCAGAGAGAGCTTAGAAGAATGTAGATGAAAAGGAGCTGATGGCGAAGATCAGAATATCAGTCAGAAAGCTGAAGAGAAATAAAAAAGTTGAAGAAAAATGCAGGAAAATTTGCTTGTCTATGCAGAGGTAAACAGGTTCTGCTCCAGGGAATTGTGTATGTGATTTTGGAAAGATGTCAATCAAATGCTGACCTATTTTCCTAATAGTTTTGTTAAAGAATTTTGTAAAATGAGTCTTGTCTACAGAAAACTGCCTTCTATATTCTTTTAATCCCATGAATTTGGTTTAGCTATATGTGCACTGTTGTGTCTTCTTAGTCAAACTGTTCACCAAATGTGAGATTTTTACCATGGAATGGTCATCCCTCCAGTATTTGCAAGGAAATGACTAGGTAGTTTTTGCTATAAAAGTCTTTCCAATTGACTAATCCTGGAACTTTACTTGCCAAAAAAAAAAAAAAAGTCCTGCTCAGTGTATAGTCATTGAAGTGTATTACTAATTACTTGTTTCCATTATTAATTGATCCCTATGATAATTTTATAGTAAGTTAAAAAGCATTAGGTACTTCCTAATTTACTTCCAGTTAAATTTCAGAATCATTTATAGAATTCAAGGCAAGAAAACAAATTTCCGCTTAACTGTTTATATATGCTTCATCAAGGCAGCAGAAGTAAATGTAGCCACTTACCTCCGTTTATGAGTAAGTTTGCAGAATTTATGCCAGGCTTCAAAATTATTAGCTTTCATTAGAATATTTAATTTAAAAATAATTTGGAAGGTGTTTTTTCTCTCTGCTCCATCGTGAAAGATAGGATCTTTTTAATACCTTTAATAAAAACTGACAATCTAAACACAATAAGAGTCTGATTATAGAAAATTTCGATCTCTCTAACAATCAACTGCCAGAAATTGCACTGAAAGTGATTCTGATTATTTTCAAAATTGGATGCTAAACAATCTGAACTATGGTATTGTACATGATGTTGATTAGACTGCTCAACTAAAGAAATTTTGAGTTAGCATCAGTTTTGCCTAGCAAACACACATAGAGCTCTCAGTTGTCCCTGGAAAAAACTGAGCAGAGCTCAACCATAATGTTCTTCTTCTCAAAAGCTTCTTAATAATCTCCCTTGTGTCTGTGTTTTAACTTGTAAATGACCAAGCCAATAAAGTTCCTCTTTCCAAATGCTCTTGCATTTATGAGATTCAAGGAAATCAGTTTTCAGTGCTTGTCCTACTGGTTTTGGTATGTATTTTTCTGCTGAAGCATCAAAACTTGTTTTGGGAAGAGAAAGAATTACCTCAGAACTTACTGAATAATAGCATCTGAAGCTTCAACTTTTCTCTTTTTGACAAGTATTTCTTCAGGAATAATAGTTGTAAGTATACTTTACAAGAGTACACAAGCTAACATTTACATCTTGTTTTAGATTTCTTCTTTTCAAGTAATAACTGCTGGCTTTTGAACAAGGATCTAATATTTCTGTGGAAGTGATTAAAAAAATGAAGTATGCTAAAAAGTTTGATCAAAAAGTATACTACAAAATTTTGTGCAAAAGCATGCTGTTTCAAAGAATAAATGAATCTGAAAAGATCTGGTTCCACAGTTGATTTTGATTCATTAAATTCTCTTACTAGCAGAATAAATGTAGACTCAGCTATTTTGGATATTTGTCTCTGAGTAACTATTTATGTGAATGTTTGTAAAGTTTTTGGAAATATGTTAAAAGAAGATTTTTGTTTGTTTGTTTTCTTTTTAGGACGTTAAGCTACTAAGCCCTCAGGAGAATTTCTACTATAAGATTTTTCTGCTATAAGATTTCATTATGTAAGATTTAAAAATGCATTCTTCAAAACAAATAATAAAAAATACGATTGTCATAGGACGTAATATAATTAAAGTATACAGAACATATCTATTGAATGTAATAAGGTTAGTTCAGTGCAGCAATCTGATATTTGCTGCCTTTTAGTGCTTTATAAAAGTTGTTTCTTCTAAATGAGCTGCCACATGTAACTGTAAACCTACAGCAGTTGCATGCTATGGAAAGTATCTTTTCAGAGCTTATTCACCCGGCTTTTACTATCAATTAATATAATCACAATTCCTATGCTGCATTTTTGTAAAATTCTTCTTTTGTAAATAGGAGCCTAACAAAATATTTGCATTTGGCTGAGTTACCAGCATCCTCAACTCAGGCTTCTGTGAGAAATATTTTTTAAAAAATGGTCCAATACTTTTTCCTTCCTTCATAATGGCCCATAAAAGCAATTCCATTCTGTGTTTAATTCCTAGGTTGAAATGTGTTTTCAGCGTCACAGGAACAGTACCTGCAGTAGAATATTTTGCTTTAAGAAGTGTTTATGGATATTGATTGGGTTCCTAAAAGCAGAAATGTCTGATTCCTTTTATCAAAAGCATCTTAACATAATTGAGCATGTTTAACATTTTCTGTTGTAATTATATTTTTCCAGTTTTAATTCTGTGCTTGGGAATTGAACAATGTAATCTTTCCTCTGATCAGCCCTAACATATTGAATCATCCTTAGTCTCTGGGACTTCAAAAGTATAAGCCTTTATTTGAAAAATCCTTCAAGGTAAAAAAGGATGGTGAATACTTGAATTAAATCTGTATTTTTGTTGCTTTAAAGTGTGAAGAAGTTAAAATATAGAGCTCAGGAAGCGGGGGAGCTGAGTTGCAGGCATCAAAGGTAGTCATGGTTCCTTTTCTAAGGTATATGAGCTACATCTACATTTATTTTTTTGATACTCAAAACATTTTAGTGAGAAACCTCCATCAAATATTTGAGTCACAGAATTAAGAGAAAAGCTTTTAGATTTTCCAAGAAGTTGCTTCCAAAAGAAAAAGAAAAAAGACGCCCCAGGCTAGGAAATTACAGAACATACTCAGGACATTGCAAACCTGTTCCGCCTGTCGTGCTGAATGTCACATTCCTCCCCCTTGCCTTCTCCAGCCCACGGGCCATCATGCAGAGAGGCACCTATGCTGCTTCTATGGAGCTAGCTAAACAGCACGACTTTTTTCTTATTATTCATCCAAAAGAAATGCACAGAAAGCTTTTATGCTGTTAGAACTTTTGTGCTTGGTCAGGACGCTCAGTTGGGGCCTCACAGAACAGCTTTCACCTTATTTTTGTTCTCTTTTTAGGGATTCAGAAATAAAAGAGAGTTTTTGGATACAGGAAACTTTGTTGTAATCTTCTGTGGTCAAGCAAGCAAGGAATGCCTGACAGATTGACAGCTTCTCTTAATGATTTGCTTTCACTGTTTTTTCTTGAGGGAAAATAATATTTCAGTAAGATCAAACATGAGTATTTGAACTTCTATTTTATTTTTCTTCAGGTGTTAGTAGACTGTTTGTATGTGTGGCTCTGACAGAACTGTTTAGGTCCTTGTCTAAGGTTATTTGTGCTCAGTTTCACTCCAGAATAACCTCACAAGCTTTAGTGTTTAGATATTAATAGTTTCTTCTGTGAGGGGACCAATATTCTCACCAACTGAGTGTGTATGGTCATGCTGTCCTCTTTATCTGCAAGGATATGAAAAAGCTTAGCATCTCCCAGGAAAATGGCTAATCCTTCTACTTAAGTGGTAGAGTCCTATTCTTCGGTATTGGAGCTCATTTAGTCTGTGTAGATAAACTATATTATATGGCCAGTGTTTGGAGCAATTGCCAGATGACTAGACAAGTTTTTCAAACACTGACATGTCTTAAAATTCACTTCTTTCACTGTCCCTGAGAGATACCTATCTGCCAAGGCATATAGAAACTCAGACTTTCTAGTCTCATCAGAACAATGTCACATTCAATACCTGCCATAATGAAACTATTGTCTCTTCCCTCTCTGCTTTTTTACCTCTTTCCATATAGAAGTGAAAAACAAAAACAAAACTAAGTAATTAAGAAGAAATAAAGAAAAGCAAACATTTCATTTCATTGTTGGTCTGACAACTGAATATGGAAGTGATTTGTTCTGACACCTAAACTTTTACTATAAATGAAACCAGGAGCTTCCTTTCTAAGCTCCTATAGAAAGTGAAGAGTTATTTAGCCAGACAATAGCAATGTCATGGTGCTATTGATAGCATTTTACCATTCTTAGGGAAAGAGAGTAACCACTTGTAAAGCAGCCATCTCCTTAGGATGGCAGGTTTGGTCACTGATGGTGGATATTTGTGAAATGGATGAGATAGGGTCAGTTGCCATCCAGAGAAAGCATCATATTAAGTCAAATCTTGAAAGGACAATCCTATTTTTCTTCTCGTGGTAATCTCAGAATTAACTGATACTGCTGAATAAACAGTTCTGTCAGAGCCACATATACAAACAGATTTAAAAAAAAAAAAAAGGATCAGTCAGACATGTGGAGGTATTTAAACCACGTCTACACCTTCAAGCTCCACGAGGCCAACCACCTGAACTGGATACAGATACCCAAGGTATCTCAGTGGCACAGCCAGCACCTACTCAAACAGAGCCCAGAAACCCTCCTCAAATGCAGCTGTCAAGGAGGAGCTCCCTGCCATCCCTGCAGTGGGTGGATATCCTCTGCGGGTTTGAGGGCACAAGCAAAGGGAACAAGCAATGAGTCCTCACCTCTCTGCTTCAGGCCTTGCTCACCTCACTGCTTAACTCTATCAATCTTAACAAGAGGTATTTATGGAAAGAGCAGTATGACTAATTCCCAAAGCTTTCTTTGGAGAAAGGCTGTGAAGCAGCTGTCAAATTTAGTTAGGGTTGATACAGGCTAGTATAGGCAAATACTGTATTAGCCCAACTGAAAGGTCAATACAAAGTGTTGTTAAGGTACATTTTTAGATCAATAGAAACAGTTCATAATAAACATTTTGTTGCGACGATGTAACTAGAATCATTGAGAATTAGTTTTGGTTGGTTAGTTTTCTACAAGTACCTTTTTGTATCTTTTGACATCTCAATATGCCAAATACCTTCAGTGGTAAGGTCTTAGCAATGGTCATCTGACAAAGACAGAATAGGTAAAGATATGCCATCTACTTTAGCAAACCCCGAGCAGAAAACCAGTGACCCACAAGGAAAGAAATTTAGGAACAGTTCTGATGCACTATAGTTAAAAGTTTATTGTTCTCTGAAGGTTTATTCAAAAGGATATGGTCAAAAGACATGTGGAGAAGTATGTACCCAGTAAAATCTGAAAAAAATAAAGAAGGAAGAAGAAAAAACAACTCCAGTTCCAAAGCTTTCTGGCAACCACAAAAGTCAAAGACTAAGTGTACTTGGGGGTGGAATCCTGCATAACACCTGATATTGCTGTAAAGTAACCTAATAGGGTAGCTTTTGGCAATTTAAGAGTGCAGTTTTTTCTGTAGCTATATCATGTCTCAAGCTATCAGAGCAGCATTATATTTTTATTTAAGCCATAAAAAGCAAGTGTTGATTTCTCATGGCAAAACTGTCGCTTAGTGTAGTCATGGATGGAAGAATGAGTAATATTTTATTTCTGAGCAGTAGGAAGAACAGGTGCCCATGTCCCTATTTTCTTGCTTCAGTCAGCAGTGTTGCTTGTTATTTTGTTGCCATCTGGCAAGGACAGCAGGATCTACTAAAAAATATAACTGTTGGATTTTCTTTAATAAAACATGGTTACCCAGTTACCACTGGCCCACAAAACTGAAGTGGAATGCATTAAGAGTGATCTTTGGATAGGGTTTTCTGACTTATTAATTTTGCATCTTATCAATTTTCTCTTCTGACAGATCTTTCTCCAAAAATTTTGTTGGCCCACTACAACAGAAAAAAAAAGTTCTATTCTTTTGGCTGCTGTCACCGTAGTCTTGAGTCTTAGTCTTCACTATTTTATCTTATTAAAAGAAAGCTGAGCTAAGGAAATATTATTCCTCTTGGTGCAAGTTAGTCAGCACAAAAAAAAAAAAAAAAAAAAAAAAAAAAAAAAAAAAAAAAAAAACATCAACAACAACCAAAAAAAAAAAAAAACAAGAACCAAGAAATGACCAAACAAGAAATCGCTTATACACTAGTCTAATGAAACAGGTACACCAGCTTTATTTGAAAAGGTACGAGTGCTACTCCATTATCTTAAACAGTATAAATTACTACGAGTGACTATGTCAACTACTGGCCAAAGATCTGAACCTGTTTTTAATTAAAACATTTAGGATAGTAATTTAAAAATAATTAATTAAAAAAAGACGTTAATTAATTGATGTCTCATTGTTGTACAGATATTTCAATAATAAAACTACTCCCACAGACTTCTTAAGAAGACAGGAGAGAATCCAATTTCATTTTGTGTTCTATTCCAAATCATGGAGTATTTTTAAGACTGCCTGGCACCAGATTTACAGAATTTCATGTTATTTCTTCAGAAAAAGAATATATGTTCTTTCAGTACATTGGCTTATAAGACTATAAGACTTTTTGTTATAGAAAAAACACCTTTAAGTTAAAACTGCAATATGACATGAAGGTTTTGGAAACAAATCAATCTGACTTTGTTCTGATCTTTTTCTCTTTGATGCATGGTACTTTATCTAATCCTCAATTTCCTTGCTATAAAATGTATATCTGCTCATTCCGTTAAATAATTATTTTTCAAGATATAGTCTCGAGTATCACTGATGCTCACAAATATCTATAGCTATAACTCTTGGCTTTGTTTATTACTTAAGTTGACACTTTTGTGAATGAAAATATGGAAACAAGGCAAGCCTAGAACACAGAGATGCAAACATCTTCTAAGTCCTCCACTCCCTTCCCTGAAAATATGTTTCTTTCTCCTGTGCTTTGCTCTGTCTAATCCAATAAGATTCGAAGGATGGGACTGGGCTGTTCAGAGATGGAAATTATCTATCTTTTGATTTTCTCTTTAATCTAATTAATTATAAATGTAAGTTAAAATCCCTAAATGCTTGCACACTTTGTGAACTTTATAGGTGAAAGTAGTGGGGATGGTTGGGAATCTTCCAGGAATTTGACATGAAAAAACTGCTTCTCAGAAATATTTTCTACAGGCTCATGCCAGAGATCCTGCTGGCTCACCTAATGGGCTTCATGGCTTCCGAAACACATGGCATGAGGGAAATCCTTCAACACCATCTGCATCAGCACAAGGCTCCTAGGTCTTGGCTGCACAGACTGTTTGATGGGGAGCCCAAAACAAGCACCTGGAGCTGGGCCTTCAGGGCTTACAAGCTTCCTGCTTATTATCCAGTTTGTATCAACTCCTGGAAAAACGAAGAATTGAAAGAAGTGGACTAATTTGCCCATCATTCTCTGCCATAAAAGGCATTTTTTTTCCTGAAAGCTAAAAAGAAAATACTACCCTGTTGCAAGGAATTTCTGAATTAAAAATGAGTTTACTGAATGGCGAGAGCCTTTCAAATCCTCACAGGCCTTATGGCATGGAAATTACGAGGGTTAGGACATCTCTCCAAAGAGATGTCATCACTCACAGTGGGCCTATAATGCCTGGCAAAGAAAGTATGGAGGGACATGCCAGTAGAATCATAGACTTAGGTCCAGGTCCTCTCCTGTGAGGAAGGACTGTGGGCAGTGTTACTCCATACTGGATGTTCCTAGGTTATTCTGTGCCATCAGTCTGCCCTCAGTGTGACTAGTGTGACCACAGTTCCCCTGCTCGTAATGAGGAACGAGGTCCCTCCATTTTTCTTCTCTCCATAGTAATCTTTCAGCCTGTGGTTTCACTGAATCTTGCAGCATGTTGTCTTACTTGGAAAGTTCCTCTCCCTCTCCCACAAATCAGAATGTTCCCATTCCCAAATCCATACTTCCACCCAGCAAAAGGAAGTTTCTTTTGGGCTTTCTTCCAGAAGTCCTACCTTCCTGCTGTTTCTGCTCTCTTGACTTCCATCACTTCTGCCTGTGGCATCAGAAATAAGAACTATCAAAAGGTGTAAAAACAGAGTCCCCGGTAGACTAGGAGAAAGATGAGTGACTCTCCTCAGCATCCAAACACATTTGTGCTGCAACATCTCTGCCCCGGAGGCTGCTGGGCTTGGGGAAGCCTCTTCAAGGCAACCCTGCCTCCTCTTCTGAATCAAGTGTCTCAGCACATTTTAACTGAAATGCATATCCCACTCTTTCTAACAGAGATAACCAACACTCAGATTAAATTACACTGCCAAGAGGTTAAATAATAAGTTTATATTACAGAACATATATTTGCCTGACAGGTAAGTGATTGATCGGATGATAACCGATCATGCAAAACAGGAAAGACCTATTTAAAGTTTGTTGAAATACACGTAATATTGAGCTCTAAAAGTTCTTTTTGAGAGGAACTCTAAAAACTATTTTTAAAAAAGCACTTGAGTAAGAATGTCATCTCTTTGATACACGTAGATTGATTGCCCTAAAACAAATGAACACAGAGAACAATAAATAATACATTGTGGCCTAAATAATTGAAAAGGGGCATGAATTCACGTGACTTAAAAAACATTTGGTTCAGCTGCCTCAGTAAATTACCAGTTTTATAAAGACTCTCTTAAAGTTACTCTAGGAAGAAAAAGAAAGTGGTTTTGAGCAGTAGATCACAACAGACTTGCATGTGGGTGTACAATAGAGAATGTCCTCAGCACCAGTTCTTCTCTTACTGTACCGTTGCTTCCCCTTATGTTTTCTACTATTCTCATTTCTAGTTCCTGTTATTTCCCCTCATCCTTTACTTATTATCTATTGATTTTCATACCGTGTGTAGTTCTCTTAGCTTCCTAGTCTTAAATTATCCTGCTATGTTATGAAGAGAAATCTAGAATTTATTTTTCCCTGGGAGTCATATTTATCTTTTTTTCCCTTTTTTTCTAGATACACGTCTTTTTCACAGATGGTGAAAGCCATATGATCTGAGCTCATGATTGGCAGTGTTTTCTGAATAAGTAATTTTTACCATGCACTAATTCAGATGAGCCATACAACACAAATGCAAATGTTTAAGGAAGATAATTATTTTATCTTGCAGTGAGTGGGAGTATAACTACTGTTTAGAAGAACTTAAGAAGCTAAGAAAATAACTTGTTGGTCATTATTTAACACAAACAGTCCTGATCTATGGAGTCTGGAAGCTCGTTGCCTAGAAATGTTTTACTCTTCCTTCCCTAAGAACTCTCAGAGAGGAGACTGTGTTTTCAACTAATATGTCGACATTTCTAGGTCTGCACCAATCAAAGCTAGTAGGAAAGTATACAAAAGCAAACTCTGAATGAAAACTTTCTCCAGCAAAAAGTGTTTTTATTTTGGAAAAGACAATTTGTGGCATAATTTTCTATTGGAGAATCTTTTTTGGCTCATAAAAAATTGGACATAAGTAGAACATGGACATGGAAAAAACTTGAATCCAGTCCTTATAGTTAGCAGCTTCCATACATTTGCTTTCACCTTACTTCTTTTAGTTACAGAAGTTCTCTTTTTTTCTGAACCATATGTAGCTCAATAGTTTATTGTCACCAGCTGTATCTAAACTGGTGCAAAATTTTATGGTGCAGGGAGCACTTCCTTGGGCTTAAACTTAATCTTCTACATTTCTAAGTTGTTGTGATGATCCTTCACACACGCTGCAGTCTGACTAGCGCTCTCCCATAAAGTTCCTGACAGATCTATGGACTAATCACAATAATCACCTTGCAAATATTTTGTGCCATTTTGGAGATAAAAGAGTTGCAACAATAATACCAATCACTTTATTCCACTGACCTCAGCATCAGAGAACAATCCTGTTATGTTGATACACAGTGGTACTGAGAAATCCCTGGTGCTAGACTAAAATTTCAAGCTGTGACAGTGGGTGACCAACTCTGAACTCATTAGTAAGGCTCCCACTGTCATCTAAGAGAGTCATTGCAAAAGCCAGCTCACTACTTTCTTTTTAAACACTCATCTTAGGTTATGGTGAATCATACCTTAGAAATGCCTCTCCCTTGCCATTGGCAACTGAGTAGATTACTAATTGCATATATCTAGTGTTAAAACTATGGTATACAGAATGTGAGTTCTACATGTCTTGTGCAATGAACTTGAAGACTGGAATTTCAAAATGCCAGGCTTTTAGAGACATGTAATATTTATTTTTTAATCTGTATTTTGAATCTAGCAGAAGCCACACTGAGAACCTAAAATCATTTAATCTGTATTCTGAAAAGATGTTGGACTAAGAATAAGCAAAAGCTATTCTGCTTTTTGCTAATCAAATGCTATATTTTACTTGGAAACAAAAGAGATCTGCAAAGATGGGGAGAAGTTCAAGGTGTACAAACCACAAATCCACATTTGGGCACAATTGCACAAATCTGCTTTTCAAATCAAGTTTGAAAGAACTATGTTAATGAGGTTTTAAAGGAGAAAATAAAAGTTAAATATCCAGTTAAAACTTTAAAAATGCTCAGAGAAGGATCTATATGTGGGCATGTCAGGTGCTGGCATTCGGTTAAATTGAAAGACACTCATATTTTTTAATTTTCAGAGATTCTTTGAGAAACTTTGCCCTCTAAAAGAAAAAAAAAAGAAAGTTAAAAAGTTAAAAAGATAGACACTTAAAGGTGACTATCATTTTTTTTCAGAATATATCAAGTTCTGTATAGAAGAGAACATTTGGTGGCATAAGTGTCTGATTAGAAGCCTTCAGATGTTACCCCTGAAGACTCAACAACAGTCATAAAACAGAAATTGAAAGACTTCTTTGCAAGTCATAAAACATTCTTAGTACTTGAGACTAATTGAAAAAATCATGTCCAGCCTCTAGCACAGGGAAGTGGCCATGTGTAGGTCAAGACAAGGCGAACGGGAAAGGATGAAGGAGAAAATAAGGATAGGAAGACCACATAAGGGGATTCAGAGAAGACTAGTATACTAAATCTTAAGGAAGATTTTTTTTATATTCTGATCCTTACTTTTTATTTTTATGAAGAAAGACCTAGTCCATTACTTCTCTGGAAGCAGCACTGCTTTTCTTGTTTAGAAATCATTTTAGCCAACTACTATTCACCTAGAGTAGTCTTTGCTAGTCAGAAGTAATTGTTTTTCAATGCCCTGGGAAAGCCCATGTGGGAACGCAGTACACATTTCCGCTGTGCTCATGTCAGAGTACCCCCAGGAGTAGCATTCTTTTTACTGGAAAATTCACTTCTGTGAATGGATAGTACTTTACCTATGCCAAAAGTAAATGAAGAGCTTTAAATTTTCAGAGACTCCATTCTGCACTGCTCACAAATTATCATACTTTCTTATTCCAGTGAATCACAATGAACTCTTCAGGAATGCTGATGTTTAAAGTGGTACAGTGACCTGACCTTGCTGCATAGTAACTTAGGAGAAGCCTCAGTGGAAAAGAACCAGGAAAGATTGATATCCTACCTATCTCTAAAAGAATCTGAATTGTTCCTGTGGTACAATTCAAATTTAACTTTCTGAACAAGTTTGACATTCAGTTCAGATTTGCACTTTAGTCTTATCCTAGAACTGAAATATCCAGCATCAAATTCTGAGAATAGCTAGTCAGCTCCTAAAGGCAGTAGTTGTTCTTCAGGCACTGTTCATAGAGGACCTACTCAGCATGATTTCACAGAACACCCTTGGAAAAATACATGCACTGTGTGGCAAGTCAGTAAACAGCCAAAAGCAACAGTTATTTTTACATAGCATCTAGCAGATATCAAGACTTTTTTGTGTGTTCTCCTTTCTTGGTCTGCACTTATAGCAGGGGAACAAGCACCAACTTAGCCACTATATCATTAACCTTGTTAGCACAATTAGCACTTTTTGTATAAATATAGACATCATTTAAAGCAGTTGTTGTTCACTGGAAATGCTACTGAGAATTTTCTCACAATGTGAACAATTCAGCCTATGTTAAATTCACCTCCACCCTTGTCATCTGCCATGGCGTGTGACTTGATAAACAAGAGTGTGAACTGCCCATGCCAGGAATCTGCGGGCAGCTGTGCCGTGCCTCCACATTTGCAGCACACCTGGATCTTGGATGCTGAAGCTGCATTTGCTCAGGTGGGAGGTGAAAGGGACACATCATTCCCTCTGTTGAGCCACAAAAGGCATCCAGCTTCATATAACATGAAGTATTTAATATGTCTTCTTCCTGGGTGGTAGCTGAGTTAGGAAACAAACTGTTCACTCATAATTCGGGTAGAGTGTCAGCCTCTGCTCGTGAAGGTTGCAGGCTGGGGCTGGCACTAGGTCGCAGGTCTTCAGGCCTGGCCAAACGAGCTGACACTACCGAGCGTGATCTTGGACCCTCCCACGGAACTGGCTTGTCTCGCCCTCCGAGATCCTGGATCCTCTGCGATGTCCGGTCGCGGGTCGGAAGGAGGACGCCCCTGCGCCGGGGCACTCTCTCGGGCTGGCCCAGTCGGGTCAGGCCCACCCAAGGTGAGGAGGCCGTGGGGGTGCGCCGCA
>JAWLRI010000760.1:481625-513931 GCA_034781795.1 Crypturellus tataupa | reverse complement strand
GGGATGTGGAGCTGCTGGAGAGAGTCCAGTGCAGGGCCACGAGGATGATCAGGGACCTGGAACATCTGCCCTATGAGAAGAGGTTGAGGGAGCTGGGCTTGTTAAGCCTGGAGAAGAGAAGGTTGAGAGGGGACCTGATCAGTGTGTACAAGAACCTGAAGGGAGGCAGTGAGGAGGATGGGACCGGTCTCTTTTCAGTAGTGGCCACTGACAGAACCAGAGGAAATGGCCACAAACTGAAGCATCAAAAGTTCCACAGGAACTTTAGGAAAAATTTCCTGACAGTGAGGGTGACAGAAGACTGGAACAGGCTGCCCAGAGAGGTTGTGGAGTCTCCTCTAGATATCTTCAAGACCTGCTTGGATGAGTCCTGTGCTAGGTGGTCCTGCGTGTGCAGGGAGGTTGGACTAGATGACCTCTGGAGGTCCCTTCCAACCTTAGGCATTCTATGATTCTATGATTCTATGATCACCATACACTAATGAATTCAGTCTGACAAACACATTTTGATGTTAGAATACTCTTCTTTGAGGCATGACATATAGTTTTATATTGCACAGTTTCTGAATATTCCTTTCATATTTATTTATTTATTGTACTAGTAGGTTTGCTAAAATACAAGAATTTCCTTAGAAGGAGGGACTCCTCCTGCCTTCGAGAGTCCATGCCATCTTCTATATTGAAAGACATTTGTTTTCTGATAAGATTTACTAAATAAGAGCTACTGAATAACTCAAGGTCAGGTATATAACTGTTCTATCTATTATAGCTTCCAGAAATAAGATTCAAATTACAAAAATACATTCAGATATTTAGAAAAAAAAGGAAATCCATGAAATAGTAAATGTAGTGTTCATTAGTGTAAAGATGGTGGTAGCTCAATTTGTCTCTCTTTCAATGGCTTGTTATATTAGTTATGATTTATAGACATTTCTATCAGCCCCATGTCCATCAAAATGATGTAAATTGTCTCTGTAAAATACAAGCGAGATGATGCTTTCCTGCTGTATAACTGTCTCTTGCCTGCTGAATCAAATTAGGAATCACTTAAGCAAAGTGGATGTAAACAAGTCCATAGGATGGGATGAATCTTGGCTTATGTCATTGGAAGATCATTCAGAATCATCACTGATAAGGTCACAATAAGGTGCAAATCCTCAATGACTTGCAAAAGGAAAGTGGCACATCCATGTTCAAAAGACAAGAAGGAAAATCTGGGAAGACAGTTTGTTTAAACTCAATCCACAGGAAAATTAGAAAGTAAATCTTCCTGGAACCCATTTCTAGGCATATCAAGATGAAGCTGGCTGAAAGCAGCCCACACAGATTTACCAAGGGCAGATGATGCCTGACAGGCCTGATGGATTTCTGTGATGGGATGACTGGTTTAGTGAACAGCTGGAGACCAGTGAGTTTCTTCTCCCTGTTTTAGCATAGCCTTCCGAATGTTTGTCTAGAACATCTTCATAGCTAAACAAAGAGATAGGGTGTTCAAGATTGCTTAGATTGGCTTTCAGAATCTGCTTCTCTTCCTAACTTTGCTCCCTTTTTACTTCAGTAGAAAGAAGCACAAGTGTTCCTTTCCAATGAGTAAATCAGTATTCACACTGATTATTAGTTGCGTAGTTCTGACAGACCTTGGTGCAGCATAATGCATGAAAATACAGTATCTTTGCTGAAGAACCGCCACTGTGACAGGCTCAAGGAAACTCTGAAAAATGCAAGATGATTTAATGTTTGTGATCTTTGTTTACTTCACTGGTTGTTATTTCTTCTGGCTACAACTGAAATTGAAAACGGTAGGGTGCTTAGATTTTGGGGTTGATACTTGCTACCCCGCTTGTATCCTACTAAATTTGAACAGAAGTACTCAATACGAAAGTTTGACAAAAGCTCTATCAATGAAGGTCACATTATAACTCAAAAGAAATGCTTTATATTTCTTACAAGATAGAATTTACTCACAACGCAAACTATCTGGGAAGTTAAATTATTCCGCAATTAATAAGATTACAGATACTACATAGAACTCATATGATGCTTCAGTGTAGAAGTAAAAGCCTTGCTACAACTAGCTGACAGTCTATAAAAATCAGCACAGAAGAATCAGTAAGAGGATTATCTGGGTCAAATCTGGATCTCTTCAGATCGACTCACACAGCCAAGTCCATGTCGGCCCTGAGGTCTCTATGCTACACAGCACCTGAACGAAAAAGATTACTTTGGAGAAAGGAAGAGATGCCATCCACCCTTAGGGTATTCAGTAACAAATATAAGGGTGTGTGAGGGTGGATCTAGGGGGCCTCAGCACAGACATTTCATATGGTAGCAAAAAAATAAAAAGATGAAGGGCTCCTGTTTTCTGTAAGTAGAGAAGGAATGATTAAGTCATACGGACACCCCAGCAGACCTGCCAACAGACATTTCTAAGTGTTTTCAGTGTCGTGTTAGACATGGTTTCAGTTACAAAGATGGGCTACAGTTTCTGTGCATAAACAATACCTTGTTCTAAGATAAAATATCTCTGGGGTGGAATGTCTGGTCAGTGTGTGCTTTACCTTTGCCTCTCTATCTCATATTTGCTATTCTATAAGGTTGTAGATACAGCACCAATATTTCTATGAAGTCTAGTATAACTTAAATCTCCTGGCATGCTAACACAATGACTTCTCATAAAAAGCTCAGGAAACCAGGCTAGACATGACAAAATATATCTAAACCAAACAGCAGTTTCTTTCAAAGAGATTAGAACTCAGAGAGAGGTGAACCCACCCAGCAGGATGGCAAAAGAGCACATTTCTTCTATTTTATATATTTCTAACATAAATACAAAATAGGATGAAAATTTCCTTTCTTGAATATTCTCATTAAGCCCCAGTAGGGCTACATCTGACATCAAAAGAGAATATACACCGTATTTCCTCTGTATTAAAGGAATTAATAAAAAGTGAGTTGATTTAAAAGTTTTGCCTTGAAGGAGCGTTTGTTTTGTCACCTTACTTCATAATTAATCTGATCACTTTGTCAGGCTACTACCACCAAGCAGGTGTCAGATGCATCTTAATGGATACGAAACATTGCAATAAATATCAGATTAACAGCTCTGGGAATTTAAATCCTCGGTATGCAACTATAGTATAAGATAAGTCATGACAGAGCTAACCTCTTTGAAGCATGGTTCAGTCATGATCATGAAACGTCCTTTGGTCATAGATGATAGTTATTTATATTAATTTCTGCTGAGATTATTAGAAAGGACCACTGTTTCTTTTACCCTCCCTTCCTCTGTCATAACACAAATTCTCCTGATACTGTATTAAACATAAATGATTGATTTATTTCATTTGCTTGTTTTCTTATTTTCAGTCATTGCATTCATCCTAGAATGTTAAATGACTTTTCAAATCCTCTGATCTCAGGCCTTTGAAAATAAGGGAGCAGGATTTCAAACTTGATTTGATATTCTGTGGAAAGCCTGTCCTGGGTGGAAACCGGTTTGATGCGTTTGTGGCAGTCCTCACTTCTAGCACTGTGATGGTGTGCGTTAGCTACAATTTCCTAAGTTCTGGAGGTTTTAGATTACCAAATGTCACATTACAGTTGATGAGAATTGTGAAAAGCAGAATTCAAATTGAAATGGTAAAAAAATAATATCAGAGAGCAATTCAGCAACAGTCTTCATTAGAGGAATGAATTAAGCAATTACAGGTATATTTCTTCTGATAAAAAATTTGCACTGAGACTAGACTGTCCAGAAATGCTCAACCTTTCCTTAGGGCTCACTTTCCACATGATAACATTCCTGCTACCATATGTGGTAGTTTTCAGATATCTTTGCAGCTCCTGACACTCTATACCATCTTAATCTAGCTCCATGAACATATTTAGTAGGACTAAGTAGAAACGACTAATCTTTATAATACCCTTAAGTAAAATAACCCTCGAGATTAACTTCACTACCCATTTTATTGTTCCCTCTAACTACTCCAAAGTCGTTTAGCAAATTATTCTGAATCTCTCCTAACTCTCTTAAACAAGACCATCACATGACATAAAGGGGTTGAGAAGGAAGAGAATGCACATTTTCCTCTGTTCTTGACGATAAAAACATCTTCTTTTAGCACCAATGATACAGTTTTCATTCTAGGCTCTGGTCTGAATCTGGAGTATGAGCTTCAGATGAATGGTTTGTATTTGTCTTTAGTTTTCTTTTCTATCAGCTGGTTCCAGAAGGAGGGACCTAGATCAGAAACTGAATTTATCCAGGGTGAGTTTCTCCTACAGGAGTAAACTTTGTGGGACACAGCACTAGTTTATGAGCTCTTTTCAAAGGGGGGATGAAAGACAGTGGGAGCTAAACCAAAGGAGGACTGTTACTCCAGAAGACTTGAAAATCTCTGTAACCTTGGAATATCTAATCCTTTTTTTAATAGCTCATATAAATGTTCTTCACTAAAAACAAGGTGTAAAAGTAATTGCACAGTGTGAAATGTCTCTGTTCAAGGTGAAACATATCACTGCTAATAATGTCTGGTGTAACGATTTATTTGCTGATGTTTACTCATTACATTTTCAATCACAACTGCTGCATATCTGTCCCAGTTATGCTCCAGCACAATGTTTTACTTGTAGTGTTTTTTCTCTTACATTCCAAGTTTTCCTTTATTTTTCTGCTCGTTTAAAGTCATCAGAAGATATGTTTGCTTCGGTGACTGCAGTGATCTGTGCCCATTTTTTATTTTACAAAAATAGCCTGCCCTCTTCCCCCACTGCTGCACTGAGAATGCTTGAAGATGAGATTGGCATAATAAGGTCAGTGCTGCTGTGTAGTATAATAAACTTGTCAGTAAATGTTAATATCAAAACTAGCATCTTAGAAACATCTGTTTTATTCTGCTCGCTAGCTTAAGATATGCCGTTTCATGTCCCACTACTTGCTGCTTTCAGGGGAAAAAAGTTTATAAAAATACATATAATAAAAACCTTTCACTTTCATGTGTTGCATAGAATGTGGTACTTGCATCTGAATGTATGGGAAAGTCTCTACAGTGTATCTGTCTAGTCTGTAATGGTTATTATGAGGCTCATCTTGCCTCCATCCTAGAAGCTGTGTTTTGCATGATAGGAAGTCTGTGCTAAGAGGTTCAAAATAGTTCATCTTTACACTAAGATAGTAAACTGGATGCCCTTAGCTTGGAGCAAAGTGGAGAAAGATGATACATGGGGACTAGACACAGAAAGCTCCAGTCTACTAGTAAAGATCCACCTTGACACACTCACAAGGAATCATATTCCAAACTGATGAGGGCTTTTTAGATACTGGTTAGAAAATATCATTTTTTCCTTTTTAAATTTATATTCAATTCAATTTAAAGACGTTTACTCTATGGTGGAGAAAAACAAAGAGTTTATCTCTTCACAGAGATGATTGTGGGTAATTTACAGTCTAATCCATCTCTTTTCACTAAACAATTTGAAGATATACAATTGAACTCCCCTAGTGGAGAGGGAAACATAACAGTGTTATAGTATCATTTAACTCGTTATTCAGTAAGATTAGGATTTATTCCACTGACATAACGTCTTTAGCAGATACACCCTCCCTCTTTCCCATTTCTGACAGCTTGGTAGTCTGACATCAGATTCTCTATCTGTAGTATATGTACATAGCTGTCGTGTGCGTAGTACAGGACTACAGCTCCACATGTACAGGCAGCTGGAAGATGCTGTTTGGAAACTGCACTTAAAAGAATCCTGAGGCAAGAGGTTGCCCAGCACTGAGAAGAGTGCATGTTGAATGCTCAACTGGCATTCTTCCCTTTTTGTTACTATGGTAATAGCCCAGCTGCCTCACAGCTTATTTCACCATCTCCCTAGTTGCAACAGAAACTCTGGTAGGCTACATGTGCTGTCTGCTCCTCCCATGTTCTATGTCCTTCACAAATGCAATAGAAAAAAAAAGATTTTTGTTTGTTTTGTTTTGTTTCAGTTTGTGCACAAACACTGCTGTTAAAGTCCATGTTACTGCTGTGTTTAAGAATAGAAGTGCTGGGGCATTTGAGAACTGTGTGAAGCTCGAGATGTAAACTGACCCTTCAAACACATATACACACTCTTAACTGTGCTACTGGGAATTATATCTTTCCTGTCTAAGATTTCTAAATACAGGATGCCTTACCGGCCCAGTTTTGTGAACTGCATTACGTATGTCCAACCTAATACTGGAAAGAGAAAGTCATTATAAACACTCAAGCACAATGCACATTTATTAAATATCAGGTATTGAAGACCTGGTGAGAGGAGAGGGGAGGAGAATTAATTAGGCACCTGATGGCTCCAAGGAAGAGAGAGGTACATGCAGCAAGGAACTGTCTCCCTTTTGGTTCTGTTCCAATAATATTTTAGTGAACACATTAACAGGAAAGTAGGTCATATGCTGATTTCTTTTTATGAACAGCACTTGATGCACCATTCTAGCTCAGAGGAATGTCTGCTTTCTGAAAAGCATTTATTCTTTCACAACTGGAAAAGCAACTATATTTCTATGCATGAAAACCCAGGTTAGTGCATCACATTATCCTTCTTACAACCACTTAACTCCATGGAGTCAAAACCATGGATATTGAGAAATTGCCTTTTTTTTTTTTTTTTTTTTTTTTTTTTTTTTTTTTTTTTTTACTATGTAGTGAATTTATTCTGGATGAAAGGGCTTGAATTACTCTGAAAGTGTGATATGTCAGTAGTGAACATGTGATATCACATCTTTCAGCAAGGAAAAAATGTCTAGCAATCAGGGAAAACATGGGATCATCCCATAGATCTGTTCCACAGTCAGAGGATCTATATACAAAATAGGTCATACTTCTAAGAAAATATGAGTCTTCCTATACATCCACTCACCACCAACAACAAAAAAATGGAATAATCAAAAAGTTTCAGAAAGATTATGTGTTTCCATGATGTTTTACTATTTTTATTAAAATTTGTTAACTACCATTACAGTTGTTATTTAGTGTATATACTCAACCCTTTGATTTGCCCAGATATAAAGAATGTTTTGCACATCCTTTCCATTTTTGTAATTCATATCCGATGTAATTCATCTTTGACCCCACGTGTTGTGGACATTGCACACTGTTTAACTCATTTAAGGGAAATAGGAATACTATGCCAGGTATCAAATATCTCTGATATAATGCTGGATGAATTAATATCTTGATGTATTATGCTAGTCTTCCATTGTTTTAAAAGCTCTCTTGATGCTACATTCAGAGAGGTGCTAAGCACTTGGAGCTCTTCTGTGTAGAAAAATGAGTCCATTTTCCATTATCATCAATCGTGCACCACCCATAAACGCAATTCCTGTAAGACCTTGGTCTGGGTTACATCCCATCAGGACTAATGACAGTTGCGTGCATACATCATGCACACTTCAGGGACAGAATGGATATGATTAAGGCCATCACACTGATATTCTCTTACCCGGCTCCGCCTGAGCCGCCTGCTCGCAGTCAGGCGAGGGTGGCGCTGTCCGCGGTGCTGAGCGGAGCTGGGGGCTCTGCCTGCTCTGCAGAGAAGAGCTGAGAGCGCTGTCCGCGGTGCTGAGCGGAGCTCGGGGCTCTATCCACACTGCTGGTGGAGGCTGGGGGCGCTGTCCGTGGTACTGGCAGTGGGACCCGCCCCCACCACGGAACCAGAATTCAGGATTAAACATCTGTAAACAGATGTTGAGCAAAGTGGATTCCTTGAAGGTTAATAATCCCATCTATGTTATACTGTGCTTCTCCTTTATTGCAGACTGGCTGAGGTAAAGTACTTTTCATTTCTGTGCTGCAAAATCTACATCTTTGACTTCTGTTTTTCTTTTGTCTTTTCCTAGCTTTTAAGTCGCTTATGCATCGCCCTGGTAGCATAGAACCAAATCTAGCAATAGTACCTCATTCCCTTTTAATTTGACCAAACATGTGAGGCTAAACAATTCTGGCATACCAAAAGTTAGTGAATGAATTCATCATACCAATTAAGAAAATGGAGAGGAGAAAATGCAAAAAATCTTGTCTGTACTTATCAAAAAGGAATCTTAATTTCTCTATAAGAACATTAATTTTTAAACAAACATCCTAACATTTAAGCAGATTAAAATAGTGTTCATCCCTTTCCAAAACGTACTCATCTGGGTATTGTTGACACCAGAATAAGCCTTCTTTCCTCTGCAACAATTACTCACAATGATATTTTCATATTCTGCTGTAACACTAGAATAAATAATTGTATTTATACTGTGTCTTGATTCTAGTTATAAAGGGTTAGTTGGCAGTTAGCTGTCTTTAGCAGGAAGAACACCTTGATTTGCTTCTGTAACAAGGTAGTTAAAACAGATCACAGAAAAACAAGACCAAATATCTAAATCAAGAATGCACTTAATAGAACAGTGACTTCTACAGGGCATGATAGGTCTCCTGTATGGGGATTCTAAGTGTTTTGAGAAGAAAGCTTATTCAACTTATGGTGAGACATAGCCAGCTGTGCTGTGACTTACAAGTGGTCAGAGAAGAAGACATGAACAAGAAGCATAAAGGCATTAAAGCAGGCATACTCATAAACAGTGTGGAAAAGCACTCCTCAAGGCAAAGAAAACAAGATGGAAATCCAAAGGGAGATGCTTTTGAAGAATAGCCTCTCTCATAGGCCTTTAAAATTCCTGGGGGATCTTTTAGGAGTTCTCCTAGAGGATATGATAGAAATTACCTCCTCCTGTGCTTTAATTTAGTCACTTTTCACTCTTATTTTCTCTTCTCTAACAAAGAGTTCATGAATGTTTAGTGAAGTGTGGGAAAGAGTCAAAATCTGTGGAGCTGGATGTCTAAGAAACCAACTTAGTTATTCTCAAAATGTATGATCAGATTTATTTAAAAAATGATTTTTCACAATACCAGCTGTGACACTTGCCATGAGACAGATGGCACTGTCCAAAACAGATTCCATTATTTTGTGCTGCATAGAATCTAATTGCCCAAATCTTGCCACATGCTACATTAAAAAGAAGTGTTCTTAACTTATATATATATTTATATCATGTGTGTTTTAGTGTATATATATTGACTTCAGTTCATCTTCTTACTCCTACTTATGCATCATTTTCATTATAAAAAATATATTTCCTTCTCAGAAAATGCAGAATATTCACAGCAGCACTGTCATGCCTGATTCAGATGTTTAGTCTTACAGACAGGGTCAATTTCACTGACATGAGGATGTTAAGAAATGTGAAGAATTTTCAATATTCAAATATTATTTTCATTATTTGAATTTGTTTTGTAGGAGAATTTGTTGGAAGAGCAACAAATGCTACCATGACCATATTCCTTTCATATCCTTCATCTTCATTTATCTGTGCCTTCATCTTTAGGGCAGGGAGAGGAGGAGTATTTTGTTTGTTTGTTTGTGGGAGGAGAGCAGGATTGTAAGAATTCACTCTGACAGGGTGCAACTTAGTGGATTTTATTTTTTTAACAAGAAATTTGGCTAGAAGCTCTGTGTCAGATCAAATCATTGTTCAACAAAGTAAAAAGAGCAGTGTGAAGTAGCAGTTTTCCCATTAGCATTCTGCCTAGAACAAAGAGATGGTTCTGCAACATGACTTTGTGCATGTCTTTCTGATCTTATTTTGGAAAAAGCATGATAATTAGATGCAAAATGCATTTAAACTGCTTCATTCTTTAGGTCCAGATCAGGAAGAAAGATATCTTTTATCCCTGGGTCCAAGGCAGAGCTCCTTAAGAAGAACACAGCTACTGCTGTGTTATCTCATCCCTTCTTCTCAAAAGGCAAGTCTCTTTTGTTTCATGTCTGAAGTTTTATTGTTCTTGTTGTATTGTAATTGTTGGCCCAAGTTCTGCTTGCTTGCATGAGTCAAATCAATAGGGTTTGTTCCAGAAATCAGTACTAAAAAGATTAAGAAAATATTTTTGTGGGATGGTAATAATTTTAGAAATCTTTTATGTTCATAGTTTCAAAATAATACAGTAATCAAGAAATCAGCATGTTTGATTTTAGTCATCAGCCCAGAAATCTTAATCTTTGACAGTGACAATAATCCTTAAATTATCATTTTGAATGTCTTTTAAAGAGCTTTTCAGATAAACTAATTTTAACAATTTATCAGCATAGGCAGCATTTGAGGGTGAGTAATAAAGAACCCAGATTTGCAGTACAATTCCACATAACGAGAGAACTGTCTGATAAATGAGCAGCAGTTACTTAACTGATACCCTATATAATTTTAAGGATCTCATTATTTAATTTAATTTTGCAATATGGTGTAACTTTATCTGCAAGATCTACCATATAACTATTAGTGTTTTTTAAGTTTACTGATTTTTAAAATGGACAAATAATCTTTTTATTTGAGGTTTAAAAAATATCCTTTTCTTTTAAGAAAAAATCCTCCATATTAAACATTTATTAACATTTATTATTTAGTGTCAAAGTGATAGTTCCTTAAGAGTCAAAATGTTCATATGGCTACATTAAGAGTGATTAATTATAAAATTGCCATGTGATGGTATGACTGGCAAGGTAACATGCTTTTCTGGAGAGATGGGGGCTCACAAAAACTAACCAAACATTTTGTTTTTGATTTTGAGGTCTTCATAATGCTTAGCGTGCCGATGAGAACAGCAGCACGTAGTACATGCAGTTCTTTTTGACATGATCTATTGACATTGCCATTATTTTTTTCCTTGATGTTAAGTGGCAAATATGCCACAAAGAAGAAAGGAAGAGCAGTTATTTTATGAGAATTTATTTATTATTTTGAATAAAGTATAGGCACCACCATTTATGGAAAGATGCCCTAGTTTTTACTGTCATAAGATGGCACTCAGATATGTCTGTGTTTCCTTTTCTGTGTTATCTTCATACAAAAAAAAATCTCATTTATATTTTTAGTCCTCTCAATGTGGGGTGCCCAAAGCCATGTGATTCACTGAAATACACTTAAATGTGGCTTACTCCACAGAAAGTCCTGCTGAAGTCAGCATAAGAAAAGGGAGTACATGACCTTGAATATCAGCTTTTACTACTATATAGATATAAGACTGCAGTACATTTCAATTTGATGTCTACTGGAATTTTCTGGTTCATATAAAGAGGGTTATTCATACAAAAAAAAGAATAAAAAAAAAGGTGTGAATAAGTTTTTGGCTTGTATGTTTTACAGAATGGACAACTTAATATATGTCTATCTATGAAATCTATATGCCAAAATATTCACTGTATTCTTTGTTTTCAGTTTTGTTGCAAAACCACATATAAGATCTTTGATCTCCAAAATCCTAAAAAAAAAGGTTTTCTTTAGCATATCTTATCTGATTTGAGATTATAAATGAAATTATTTACCACATCTTTGTTGAAACTCACATAGTTTTCACTAAAGAAAAAATTGTTTTATCAATAGTTACTGTGTAAGCAGACAAAAACTCTCCATCAGACCTGGTATACTTATTTGCCTTAATTTCTCCTAATAACTGTAAATGTTTCCACCTTTTTTTCAACCCTGACAGTTAAATCATCTGTTACAATACATTCCTTCCTTCACCTGTAAAGAGGGAACATGGCACCCATTTTGAAACCTAGCAGCAATACACACAGATTTGGCAGTAAGAAGGCACAGTTCTCCACATTTCAATCTCTGCTGTACATGGGAAAGCAGGAGAGGTCAGGCTGTGAAATTAAACTGTACATCACACCTATTGCAATCCTAGAAAATTTCTCCTCAATGTAGACTTTTGGTAATCAGTGTAAAATGTACCTGCAGCAGAACCATGGGGGATTCATTAGCATCAGCCTTCAGAACATTTACAGAACAATTAGAGCTTGAGGTCAATGGAGTTGTTCTTAACTTCACCAGTTTCACATCTGTCTACAAGAAAAGACAATTATCCTTCAGTGAAAGGAAATGACTGATGATACAAAGCACTTGGAAAATCTGTCCTGTTGTAGACATATTTTCAGTGACTTTAATAAAAGTGTTTTTATTGTAAAAATAAGTGAATTGTACTTGCCATATAAACTGTGTAAGAGAACAGAGGAGAAATTTGCTGTGAACTTAAATCACTGTGCATGATGCCAGGGAAGAATACTACAAATATAATGTATTCTCTCAGAAAATAGGACTTTAAAAATGATATGTTTATATGTTGATATACATTGATTGATGAAAGTATTTGTAGATAGGGCATTTAAATTATAATTCACCTAGTAATAATAGGCTTTGAGATTATAAATGTTGGTTATTTGCTTTGGAGCTATTTCACATGGAATTATTATGCTAAGGATATTGTTTTTATGAAAGAATTAATGATAACTGTTTTTCTCTAAGACCTACCAAATACATACACAACTATACAATTAATAAATACCATTTTGTGTCATTTGTGTATGCCAAGGATTCAGAAAACTGAAAAGGGATGATTTTTCTTTCATTCACATCTAATAAGATTTTGAGTAGTCTCAATGGATGCAACAAAATTGCATTAGTAAAGAACTGCCATAAAAAAGATTGACGCAGACTGAACTAACTACCCATCAGATGTTCCTCAGTGTCTCTGTTGAAAGTCATGCCCCCAGATAATGGAACTGTTTTTTCCTCAAGGCCTTAACTTGACTCTTAACTCCGCTCAGGGATTTTGATCCTCAGATTTTAACCTTAATCTAAAACTTAACAAAACTAACATTTTGTAACATATTGAATGGCTAAAGCGCTTGTGAGAGCTCCAGCTGAGAAATAGCAGAGCAGCCACGTGGCAATCTTTCTTTGGATGTGGGAGAGCCCCTAAGCAGAGAAAAAGGAGGCATTTGGTTACCATGTTCTAGACAAGATGGTTATCCCTGAGCCACCAGACATATCTGAGGGGACAAAAGGAAGGGATGTTTAATAAGTTTGTCTTCAGAGTCTGATCTAGATGGTGGGCCTTAAAACCCACAAGGTCTTAGATATTAGCTAGCTGCACACCATGAAAACTCAGATGGTTGTTCTTGTGCCAGACAACAGGAGTGAAGGATGCTTTCTCATTGAAAATTCTGGAATATTTGGGAGAGATAGTAAGTAGCTGATGATCTGAGGAAATAGGCTTTTGACTATGTCTCCAAAATAGGCAATCAATTACCTAAGGCAATTTCTGTGGAAGTGTAAGGTACTTCCTTACACTTGTGTGCAAGAGAATTTAAAACTGCAGTTCCTAGATGGATTGGTGAACCATCAAGCTAAGAGGTAGAAGTCATCATACTTTTATATCCATATCTCTTTTTATATCCATATCTCTTTTTCTCATGTTCAGCTTCTCCCTGTTTGTAAGCACAATGGTCACAAGTCCACCTGTATCTCACACTAAATACTGAAGACAGTAGAGCCTTCTCTCAAACACATGGATGTCAAATATTAGGCCTTTGTTAGAACTAGTTGTTTGGTTATTCTCTTTCTAAACTAAAAAATCAAATATTTTAGATCAGGATCTCCCATCTTTTTGTAAATACTAAGTGAGTAACAATTGATACTGTCTACATCTAATCCACCAATTTAACTGTTAGCAGAGCACTATTCATCATACCTATGCACTCAAATCATCCTGCTGTGCTCTCTTCAAAAAAGGATTAAGCTCTTATGGATGCATCTCAATGCATCTCCAAGCATCTTGTTTGCCTAGTAAGAGAGCAGCTGAATAATAAACTATTTAAAAATAATCTTTCAAATTATCTTTAAGATTACGAGAATTTACCATGCTGGTAAGGTGTCAAAATTGAGAGAGTTAGTACATTTTTGTAGAACACTCTGATTTGGAAGTTGATTACTCATTAAATCTCATTAAGAATTGAAGTGGTAACAACATTCATGAAGCTGACATAGAGCCTCGATAATGTAAGTCACATGAGCTACAGTTGTCCCATGGTGAAAGGGTTACCCAGTGATAATTCAGTAAATTTATTTAAAAACTGGTAGTCTAAAAGTTACCATTATACTTTTACATTCTGTAAAATGTAGAATAGCACTGCATTTTTTTCTGACCTACTTTCTGCACTGTTTCTGAAAGGCATTAATGCAATTTATTGATTGGAATTCAGATGTGGGATTTAGAAGGAAGGTGTAATATATCTGAGTATTATTTTAAAAGCCTTAAAAATAGAACTTGATATTTAATGCTTTAGATTAACTCAAATTGTATCACTGCAGTTTTCCTAACAGTATTGGATAAAAAGAAAATAATTGCCCCAGATCTGTGTGCTGAAGGTTGTTTGCAAAGTAGCATTTACTACTGGAGGAAATTTTGCAGTGCTGTAGATTGTCAAATTAATTGATGCTAACAACACTTTGTTCTCCGTGTATATTTAATTATTCCACTTACTCACTTACTCTGAACAGCAAAAATTCTAGCAGAATGCACAGGAAATTTCAGATTCTTGTAAATCAATGAGCAGCGCTCTTGCCCACCAGAAACAATTAGCCTGGTAGCTCAAGGCCAATGATAAAGGCTGTGATGGGCTGTACATTGAGCAGCTCTTCCAGGATCAGGATTCTTCCTGTTTTCTGAGCACTTCAGTTCAACAACCTCTGCCCAACTTCTTTTAAATTACCCTACTGGTAATGTGTTCTTAGCAATTGCATTTGTTCCCCTAAGCCTGAATTTTTAAGGGACTTTCTCTTCCTTTCTGGTTGCTAAAATGTGATTTCTTTAAAAGAAGCTTACAATCTGAAAGACAACTGATAAATGAGTTGCCAGAAGTGTCTTATGCCTAACTATGTAGTTTTCTAACTGGAAATAGATGTACATTATGAAAGAATGCTTTTATTTCTCATTGCTCATACAGCAAAAAGGGTGTGATTTAATTTCAGATTAATGTATCTGGAGGCATTATTATGTGACTGTAAATACCTTGAGTGGAGGGGGAATTCAGTGCTCCTTAATTTTTTTTTTTATATCAACTTGACTTTTCTTTGTAATTATATGTATATATATGCATGTAATATTCTACTAAAATCTGATAAGTCACACAAACAACTCAAGAATATAAGGACCCAAACCTTTTTAGTTAGGTTCCAACATTCCCGATAGACTAATTGTGACAGAAGTCACTAGACCTATACTAGAACAAGATAATAGTAATAGTGCCAAACAAGACTACAAATCTTCAATTGCATTTTACCCACTTCTCATTTCCAAAACTATGCCTTGAAGATAACTTAATTTATAGGTCATCTGAAGTCCCCTTCTTTTTGCTCTCATTGCAGTTAAAAACTCTTGTCTAAAGTAAATGATATTAGGGGTCACATAGAATGAAGTAGCCAAAAGCACAGGATGCCCCCACTAGAAGCAAAAGACCTGAGGGACCTGTCCACTTAGATATGACAGTGCACAGGAGTCCTACTTGGCATTGCCCGCTTGCAGACATTGAGAAGGGTTGGAGTTTCTCTGAGCATTTTCGTTTTCCACGCTACACATCAAGGGTACTCCCCCCTGGAAAATCTCTAGGGTTGTCTTCCCATGGAAATACTGTAGTTAGGATCTTGAGGCTCTAGCTCTAAGGCTGAGGAAGGGACCAGGAGGTGGACTTCCGTGTAGCGCTTCTCAGGAGTTCCAGAAGTGTTGCTTTATAAAATACTGCAGGTAGCTGTTCTGAATCTGCTTCTGAGCATATGAAAACAGAATTGTAGGTTTTGATTTCCTAAGGACAGCATTATCAGCTAGGCATGAATAGAAATTTATGCCAAATTTAACTCCCCTCATATCCTGTAAACAGGCTCAAGATTGGTGGGAAGGAGGAAAATAATTTGCTTTCTCTCATCCTTTTCCTTCTCACTTTGTCTATTCAAAATGTAGGTGGTGTCAGTCATCCTTATCTCTGCCAAAACAGCTCTTATAAGACAATAATGTCACTCTTTAGCTGCCAGGAGAGGGTGCTGGAGAACAAAGTCTGCAAAACAGTTTACTGGGGAATTTTTGTTGCTCCAAGCACAAACAGTGCTAAAAGGTTTAGACCTAAAAAGTCATGGAGTACACAAAACATATACTGTCTTGGCCTCTACTCAGCACTGCTGAGGCCGCACCTGGCACGCTGTGGTCAATGCTGGGCTCCCCAGTACAAGAGAGACGCGGAGCAACTGCAGCAGGTCCACCAAAGAGTCACTAACGTGATTAACAGATTGGAGTGTGGGACTGTTGAACCTGGAAAAGAGAAGACTGAGGGGGAATCTTCTGCATGCATTTAAATATCTGAAGGAAGGGTTTAAAGGCAGATTCCTTTCAGTGGTGTCCAGTGACAGGGCAAGAGGCAACAGGCACAAACTGACACACAGGAAATCTCATTTTAGATTAAGAAAAGCTTTTCTACTTGGAGCGTGGCCAAACATTGGAACAAGTTGTCCAGGAAGAGTTTGGAGTCTCCATTAGATGGAGTGTAATATGTCCATTAGAGATATTCAAAACTTGACTAAACGTAGTCCTGGGCAATCTGCCATATGTACTTGAGCAAAGGGATTGGGAAAAGGAATCTCCAGATTTCCAGCCTCAACTGTGTGATTGTCTGAAAATTGCTCTTTTTCTTTTATTCCACATCTCTACTTCATTCCCTCGCTCCTTCAGAGGAAGCACTATTCCTTTCACATCCTGCAAGTGCAGCTAAAGATACACTAAATCTCTCCAGATCTGGGATTTTGTTGAGACGGATTCATTGTTTTTCTGAAAAGTTACCATTCTCTAACACCAGCCATGAGTTATGTAGTTGCCTTACCCAGCTCCTGTTTAAAGATTATGTACAAAAGACAGATAACAGCTTTTCAATATAGAATAAATACATAGTTATATTTTTCTTGCTTTTAAAACTTGTGGTAGGCTATGGCACTATGTCCTTCTTTGGTGAGGCAACACATTGGTCACAGGCCATTCAGAGCAGTTTCCGTCCTAGGTGGGTTTCTGTAATTAAAGAATAAGCAGCCTCTCAGTTCAAAAAAAAGCAGTGAATAGTAAGAGGACCAAATTTACTGATGATACAGCGGTATTCGGGTAAGGTGAGAGTTGTCTGGGCACTGTTGCAGAAGTGTTGAGTGATTAAGCCAAAATATAATGGAAAAAATCAACAAAAGAAGTGATTCATTTGTGACAAAGTTGTGTAATGTGCAGAACATGGCAGATTTTGTGAATAAAAAGAGAGAATAAGAAAAAAAATAGGACAAACTCATGCAACAAGAATCCAGTCAGGTCGATAAAACAGCAACATCACCTTACTACAGAAAATTCTTGAGCTACAAATAGCCAAAGGTAAAAACATCGCTACATAATTATCTTTCCTTATATTCTTACTCATACACTCACTGTCAGATAGGCCTTTAGCCTGATCCAACATGACCTTTCTTAGCTTTTTATTTAAGAATATGCATGATAATAAATACTAATTTGAAAACAAAACTTCATAGTACATGATCACTCTCACATAAGTGAAACTTTGATAGTCTTCTTTTAGTATGCCATTTTAGCTCATGCCTTTATTCCTTGTATTCAAAAAATGCATTCAGTTTTCATGTTGTTATGGTGTTTTTCACATAGGATCAGAATAGCACCTACTAGAAGCCATTCCATCTAAAGGCAGTATCTTTTTCTTGATAAGGGAAAGGATCATCACTATTAACCCTACAGCAATGTGTGTTTAGCTGATGTCATTTTAAAGAATATAATTTATAATGCTGTGCAGTAGAGAGCAGAATTATGAATGACTTTATATTTTCAAACATTTCAATATATTTTAAAGACATTTTACTTCTTCTAAATGGTAAGCTAAACAATTTCACTAAAATTGATTTTGGTTAATCTGTTATCAAACACACACACACAAACAGGCTTTATTTCTAGAGATAAATAATGATTATGTATACACATAAAATATATATATAGGTTCAAGGTATTTGTTCTCATCTGGGTGATGCCCATGCTCTAAAATAAATTTATCAGAGATTATATTTTAAAAATGGAGCAACGTGAATATATATTTTACATTGTCACATGTTTTCTGAAAATAGACAATTCTAGCAACACCTCAGAAAATGAAAACTTGAAAAGGTCTATCGCATAATAGATTTTAATTACAAGAAAATCTTACCAGCTTCACAGAAGTGAAAAAAAAATGTGATGCAACTAACAAGGGGCACTAGGAATAATTTAATAGTAGGAGAAAAAAAAAAAAAAGAAAGAAACTGCCTACCACTCAGTGAATAGGAACAAACAATGTTGCTGTTTCATTTCATAATAAGATCAGTTGCTAATTGTGTGATCATGTGAATACAGTTGGTGACAGCTGAAAGATCTTAGATTTGTAACAGGAAGCAACAGGTTAATCAAACCAAAGTTACCTCTGCAGTAGTGAATTAAACATGCCAAGAAACAGTTCTTGGTGCAAAGTTTGGCTAACACTTACCAGTCACACCTCTATTCTTATACTCCCTGGCAGCCACAATCCCTACTGTAACCTGAAGGGCAGCTGGGCTGAAGAGCCAAGAACCATTTGCAATCATTTTTTTCACAAACTGTCTGGAAGCTTCCAACGAAAAGAGATGATCACCAGCCAGTATTGATTAGTCAAAAATAAATTATGTTCAACCAATAAAAATTCTTTGGTGACGGGATGACAGACCTTGTGAGCAAGATAGTTGAAGACTATTTTGACTTCAGTTCTCCCTTTGATGCTGTACTGACATCACATTCTGAAAGCAAACTAGGGACCCATGATAGAGATGAAACACTAACCGAGTAAAAAATCTACTTACAAATCATATCTGGAAAAGAATTATCAGTGGTTCACTGTAAAAATGGCAGCCTATATATTTCAGTAGGGCCCTCAGGGACGTGTCCTAGTTCTGGTAGATAGTTCCATTAATAGTCTGGATGATGAAATAGCAATATATTATTAAATGTGGGGACAAATCTAAACAGAATGCAACTTTTATGTTGAATGCTAGTATTCGAAATCATCCCAACAAAAATATATTATTTGTTATAATAGGGTGCTTTTCAAAAAAGGATAAGTGAAAATTGCTGAAGGAATAATGAACTGTACAAGATTATAAAGAAGTTGTTAGGAAGCAGTTCTGTAGTGAAGGATCAGAATTACTGATCAGGATTTGAAAAAAAAATGGGTAAAAAGGGTGGAATGGTTTGTATGGACATTAACATGTGAAATAATTCTTCAGTTTGCGAGGGCTCCACTGGAGCACTGTGTCCAGATTTGGATGCCACACTGGGCTGGACCAACTGAAGGAATTCCAGAGGACCTCTAGAAATGTAGCAATGGCATTACACAGAAGAGTCGGTATTCAAAAGTTTGGACAAAATATAAATTTTAATCTCAAAGAGTATTATACACATAAGAGAAAACTAGAGAGAAATATTCAAGTGCATAAAAGACTGCTACAAAGGAGAAAAGGACACTTTGCTCTTTAAGGTCAACAGTGGATAGGATGAGAAGAAATTAATTTAACACATTAGTTCAGCGAGTTTACACTAAACAGGGAAAAAAATGTGGGGAAATATAATTAAGGATGGAAGAATAATTTAGTTGAGGAGATAATGGAAACCATATCTGGAGACTTCTAACAGCAAGTTTGACATGCCTCTGCCAAACCCAGTATAGGTATAGTTGAACCCAGGGAATCAGCTGAGTCATCTCTCTTCCTGCTCTAGTTCTGTATTGTTGACAGATACCATTTAAAAAAAATCATTTAATAATTCTAATTACTTTTAATTAGGAAATAAATACTTATGATTTGTAAATCTAAAGGGGAAGAATAATTTGTCTTAATTTCCTTTCCAGTGTAATTCTTCAAAAGCAAATAAAAAAAGTTTTATGCTTGTAGTAAATGGATTTACAGCCACATGTTGCTAATTGTTAAACCATTTGTAAGAAAAAACACAGAAGAGTTGCTGTTCCATCAGGCAAGAAGTAGATTTAGCATTATTTTCTATTCAATAAAGCAGAAAACCAAAAGAAGTACACTGAGGCTTTGAAGAAACTGATTTAAGTAAGGAGACGGGAAGCATGAGTGTATCCAGACACCTACACACCTGTGTCCTTACAAGTAGTTTGTGGATGCAAGTACAGATGGCTACAGGATCAAGCATTCTTTCACTTTTCTCTAACATTAGATGCAATAGGTTTAAGATGTTATCTATGACACCTAAAATATTTCAAATGCATTTAGAATTTACACAAATTATAGAATGATTTTCAGGAGGAACCTGAACCTCCAGGAGGATGATAAAAAGCATCCCATTATTAGACAGGCTTAATTGCCTTCTACACAAACTTCCTGATTATTCTATAGGAATAAGTATCTTTTAATTTCTTTGTTGCATATAACGGGAAGGATTCAGGTTTCCTTAACATAGTTATAATTTCAGATATCAGATGAGGTCAGGCTCTTTAATTTAAAAGCACTTTATGTGTGGGAAAAATTCCAAGTATGATTTCATATTGGGTCTTTTTTTTTTTCAGCCCTATTGGGAGCTGAGTAGTGGCTACTGACAAGGAGCTGGGAAAACATTTTGAAGGCTTCAGTAAAAGCAGAAATAAATGATCATAAAGAAGAGTGCATGAAGCACATTTCTCAATGACTTCCTACACCTTCAATAATAAACTTGTAGGATTGATGGGAGATGGCACCAGCTTTAACTTTGAAAGCAAGAAAGAAATATCTGCTCTCCTCAAGCACTGTACGTCACTTCCAGTTTCAATACACAGGCTTGTATGTCACCAGGAGCTGGCAGATAGAAGCACTGTTAAAAATGTTTATTTCAGTGAAGTTATTAAAATGCTTAGGTCATTTCACAGTCCATGCCAAAGCATCCGTAAAAGCTAGTGTGATTTTAAAAGTTAGTTGAGGTCATGGAAAGAACTGTAACAAACTATCTTTAGAAAGAAATTGAAGAAGAAAAAAAAAACAGAGCAAGTGTGGATCTTTATAGCTCTCTCTTACAGCTTGAAAACATAATCAGTAAGAAAATAGTAATCTATTACTGATGAAGTAGAACTACATGCTTCACTGCAGGTTTACCAATAAAAATTTACCAATAATAGCAGTACTTGATCCACTTCCAAAGTGGGACTGTTTTTTTCAGATACATGCTGTTGATTTACCCCATGCCACAGTGTGTGTGTCTTCTGTGAAGAAGACAAAGAAAGAATCCTGGGTGGATTATGGATGATTTCTTAGGTGATGCAGACAGTTAGCCAACTTTAGCAACTTTTGGTGAGATTAGACTGAGTGTATATAGTGTAGTGTATGGACTATTTGATTTACATTGATAAACAAACTGAAAAACACTCCTAGTGAGGTGAAGGTGAAAATGAGGATATATTCCAATATATGAAACTCAGGGCTACAAATAAAAAAATAGACAAAATTTTGGATAATACAAAACTCTTGAAATAATTCTACTGTTGCTAAAATATTGTTAAATTAAATATTTGTGATGATTGCCGGTTGGATTCATTAAAAAAAAAAGTCTAACTCTACTCTGAAAACAAAATTTTTAGTAGTGGGTTCTCACAAAATAAAAAGGTAAATTCCCTAATCATTATCATGTTCTGTATTGTCTAGTCATTTCCAGTTTTATTTGCTGTAATGGATAAGGGAGTTTCTCTCATGAGGTTGAGGTCAGGTTACAGAAACAGTGTCTGAAGAAGGGCTTGAGTATCCGATGCGAAACTGCACCAAGGGCCCTGAGCCAGGAGTATTTGATGCTAGATCTGTTGTCAGCCTATTTTTTTCTTGGACAACTGTACAAAACTTACTGTCTTTTGGCAAGAGACCATTTGAAGCTGTTGTTTTTAAAACAGGGATATGATGTTATAAGTGCATATAAATTTACCATTCGGAAGTGTCCATAGAAATACATTTATGTGATTATAAATATTATGATGTACCAGGCATGAAGTAAATATTAATCTCATTTAACTGCTATTTTGCAAATAACAAATGCATTACACCATATTTTTTAAAAATTAAAAGTAAAAAAAAGAGTTTGTATCCATACAGGATCAGAGGAGTTAACAAGAGTTTAAATCAGAAGGAAAGTGAAATTCTGAAATAAAAGTAGGGTTTTGAAGTATGTCTAAGTGGATTAGTAAACAGATCTGCTATTCAGATTCATTTTTCTTTATTAAAAAAAAGTCCCTGAAAAGCTTCTATGTAAAATATTTGCAAGAACAAATTACAGCTTAATGATTTTTTAACTAGATAATTACTGGTCTTCTTAATGAATGTACCACTTACGTAAAAAAAATGGTGATAGAAATATGTACGTCCTTTCTTTGTATTTGGTGTTACTTTTATAGTGAAACTAATATAATATCCTGGCACAGCTTGTGGTATTTGCTTACAGTAGGTTTCAGCAGGCTATATTTCATTTTGTCACAAGTTCTCTCTTGGGTCTAGATTAGAAGTATGTTTCTTTTAACTCCACTGATACCATAAAAAATAATGCAGGGTGTTATTTGAGCATTGTTTATGCAGATTTTTTTTTTAAATTATCTTCCAGTAGTGAAGTAATTTTAATGTTAAATTGGGGTCTAACCCTGCAGAGTTGCCAGTACATAACTGTCAGTTAACTTAATGGTAAACCTTCTAGCATCTGGTTTACAAGATTATAGCATTTTGTTTGGACGTGGGTTGAATTTGCATTCCATGAAGATTGAAAGCTAATGATTGCAATAGGTTTTGTGTGTGCTTTTGACTCAGATTCAAAACCCCACTAAGCAGTAACCATAGTCTTTCAAGGTAACTGACAAAAAAGTGTATTAAATATATCCAGGAACGTAACTAGAAATTGAGGAGCATATGGAATAATAAAAAACAAACTGTCATTTACTTCACTTAAATCATTTAATACGTTTTTAGAAGGGAAAAATGATCAGCATTTAAATCCAAGGGGCTGAATCTTCATTCATTCTCACCTAACCTTTTAATTCATCTGGAAGATCCAGGGGTCATATTAGGTCTGGGTAACCATAGCAAACTATAAAAAAATCAGGACAAACAAATGTAGAAAACATATTATTACTAATGATATTTCTGAAATTTCTAATATACATATCAATAGGTAACTGATAACTATTTAAATTAATCTTAGTATAATAAATATATCATTAATGTAATAGAATTCCCTGGTAGATAGTTTTAGAAGCTTAGTCTTTACTCCAGATAGGATCTGAAGGGCAAAATCTAAGCTTTTAGCTATGTTGGTTATTATGGATGCATAAGGGCTACAAGGATTGAATCATATTTCAGAAATAACTGGAGTCTGATCCTTCAATCTTTCTTGAACTGGATCTGGAGCTCCAAAGCCACCTGCTCTACCTGCAGCAGGCAAAGCTGTGAGCTTGCTGTCCCTAACATCTTCACATGCCCGGAGAGCAGCGTTCCTATCACTGTTGAAGTTCATGCAAGAAACAGAACATAAAATTAATTCCGATAAACTTTCTCCCTGACCCCTACACTTGCACAGATCCCTTCTTTCCCAGTTTGTTCCAGATTAAAAAGGCTGGTTATTTTATGAAGGAAAGCAAAACTACTACTTCTTTTCTTATAGGACTTCTAGGGGGAAATTCAAGAGGACTCTGTCCTCATGTAGCCTCACTTCCTCCAAACTTCAATTCCAGTTGGTCTCCAGTGCAATTATAGAATAATTGAATCCTTAAGGTTGAAATGGACCTCTAGAGATCATCTAGTCCAATCCCCCTGCACACGCAGGGTCACCTAGAGCACGTGGCACAGGGCTGCACACAACCTCTCTGGGCAGCCTGTTCCAGGGCTCTGTCACCCTCACTGTTAAGAATATTTTCCTTAAGTTCCTGTGGAACTTTTAATGCTTTAGTTTCTGTCCGTTTAACTGAGCAAAGGGGCTGGGTGTCAGACATGTGCAGCCGGGCCGTGCTGGCCGGGTGCCTCCAGCAGGCTCTGGAACAGTATGGCTCGAGCCAAAGCGTATCTCAGCAGGAGCTCTGCCATCACGCAGGGCCTTGCCCAGGGAGAAACACAACTGCTCCGAAATGTTGTAGAGCATCAGCAAAAAGGTAAGTGAAGCTTACATAGTTTTTCAGAGTTATGCACGATTTAAATTCACATCTTATACCGGATTGACTTCTTAACTAAATAAGCAGAATACAAATCAATAATATATTTAACATAGTTGCCAATTCAACATCAGTAGCAAATATTTTTCTGTTGTTTATATTGCCTGCTTTTATGGCCAATGCAAGTAAAATTAAGAAAGAAAATGATGAAATCAAATGCAAAATGAATATTAAAAATCTTACTTTCTCTTGTTGACTTTTCCCAAAGAACAGTGAGATTCTGTAGCAGCCCTATAAACACACATCTATTCCTGGAAATGGAGCACCGTAGTTCTGCCCTTTGCATATTTGCTCAGTGTTCTCAAAAACTTTATAAGCCTTTGTATCAAAGCAGAGTCACTGCTATTTACTGACAGGAATGAGAAACACAGTACTCTCGTCTCAAAGTAGATGCCTAGATAAAAAGTGAAAATTTGCATTTAAAGTGTCCCAGATAGCACAGTTACTGAAAGGAATATGGTGAGTATAGTAGCAACATAATTCACCCACACTGGGGATGTTATAAAGTACAAATGTACCTGTCAGGATACTAATAACCACAGGCACATTTCTCTCAAACCTTTGTTCTGCATTAGAGGAAAGGATTTTAAAGCTACCAAGGACTACATCACTCTGATTACTTGGAAAATTTATAGTCAAACTGGCATTAAAAAGATCTTTCTAATGTTTAAAACATTTGAGCTTATCACCAACTTCCATTCTCATCTCTTGTTTTTAGCAAAGTAACTAACACTCCAAGGCCTGCTCAAGACCACATTGTACTGGACCCTGAAAAATAGACAAAAAGGCCTTGGCCTTGCCCACAGTCAGTCACTCAAACTCCAAATTTGCGCTGCAAAAGCATGTGTGGAGGCTACTGTGGGATAAATGTCTAACACTAATGTTTAACATTAATAAAAATAGGAGGAAAAAAAAGGTCAGGTAGATCGAAGTAACTATATGATCATTGGCTTATATTTATTGAAATTACAAGCAGCATGGTAAAAGTGAAAGCATGCTTAGAAGGGTAGATTCAAAATACAAACATTATATTATCAGTTGATTAAATAAACAAGGCACCATAAAGTTTCTGGTTCCTCTTGGTTCTATTGACATAAATGCTATTTTCAATAACTATTTTATAGATGGATATCCACACATAAACTTCTGTTTGTTCAACATAGGACGTCAGCACTGAACAATCACGTGTGTAGGTTTATTACAAAAGCAATCCCAGAAGGATTAATACAGGACTTAATAGGGTAATTAAGATAGCAAACTGTGTATAAGATTCTTACTTTTTAACATCTACTTTGGGGTTGTTCATATTTTTGTCATTTAAAAGGACAGAATCAAGGTTAAAAAAAAAGTCTCATTATTGACCATTGTTTATTGTTGTTATTTGTAAAATATGGTTCAAATTCAGTTCTGTTTCCTGAACTCAGATTAGAATGCTCTGGTTATGCAGTCTTAGCTCTCCCATAAGATGAACAGGTATTGAGGTCATTGTATACCGTTTATATTTTTTTTCTTGTTTCAGTGTCAATTCAGATGGATTTGTGCTTCATACACCAGCCATAAGAAATCGTATTACTTTGGCCAGTAGTATCGTGTATTGCATCTGCACTATAGATATCCTTTTCTTGAATACCTTCCTGTCTACTGCCACTAGGGACTTAGTTCTCATCATTACCTACTTTATCATGTCTAATTTGACTATAGCACATATGGCACTATCAGGCTCATATAAAGGAGCCTGTGAGGAAGTTCTAGGTCTCATCTATCTCTCTGCCATGATGGCCTCTCATTTTCCCACTTGCTCCCATGGGAATGTTTCCACAAATTGATGAAATTTGTCCTAGCTCCAATCATTACATTTTGCCAGAGGCATGTAGTAATTGGCAAAGCTTTACTTTGATTCAAATCAGAGCGCTCACAAGAACTGTATTAGATTCCAGGTCAGTGAGAGCTTATGCTTTTAACTGTATTAAATGTCATCAACCAGTTTCAAGCTCACCTAAAGACCTCTACAAGAGTATGCTTCAAATCCTGGGAAATGTTTGATATACAGGCATAACTGCATCCTTTGTCTTTGCCATACAGAAGAGCATTTGAAATCAGACTCTTTATCCACAGGAAAAGGACAGAATAAAAGTAGTCCTGAAATAAATCTTCTACTTATTAAAATGGAGAAACCCAATCAGGCATGGAAGATAAAATGAGCAAACACTCTCAGAAACCCAGGCTGGGGTCATAAAACTCCTTTCACAAATAGGGATTCATCAAGAGACACTTGTCTCCAGTTAAAATTGAAAATGTCAGCTATTCCTCTTCAAGTTGCGCTTCAGTCCAGATTCCCAGTCAAAAATGTTGAAACAAAGAAACAAAACAAAACTTAATACTGCAAATGCTCTATAAAGATACAGAAAGTACTGAGGAAACTGAGGTAAGAAAGATAATTAATATTCTTATAACCACAGGAGAGTCAGCATTCAAAACTGATAAAATACTAAATACAACTAATAATCTACTACTAAATGCAACTTCTACTTACTTTCTCTCTCATTCTGACTTAAATATGAAGAATGTCTGCCAGATCCACCATGCCTATATCCTCCAGTTTAAAGAATGATTGACTCATATCCACTGAGGAAAGAGATGAAATGACATTTCCTCCAAAGAAAGTAAACTTTCAAAGACAGGTAGAAGATCTCTACGTGGTCATCTCAGCACAATCTGTCTTCCCTGGTATTTAATGTTTCACCAGCATTACACTATTAACCACCCCCCCCCATAAATTGAATTATTAATTATATAAGGTTTTATCTTGCAAAAATAGCTGTACACCATGATCAAGGCTTCACCACAGTCCTATCCCAAGCTCTACTGCAAATCTGTTTTAAAGTTGATATTCTATAGAAAAGCCATATGATGGTAAGCTACTGCTACTCAGTTCAGCTGGTCGAATTTCAGGAGTCCTAAACAGGCTGTTCCTAATCTTTGATAATGAGTCAAGCAGTATCTCCACAGAGATTATCAAAATGTCCCGTTATAAAGCAATAGACAACAATGCTCTATTGTATAAAGTGTCTAATTCATATCTTATGAACTAGATAAATTGGATCTGTTTAGCAACAATAGATTTCCTTCTACTGGATTTCAGGTACAGCTGTAATGTGAATACATAGTTATTTACGCGGCACTTTAAGCACACATTTACAAAATAAAAATGATGAGAAAACCTGTTAAAGTAAGATAGTCCAGCAGATTTTTGTTGTTGTTGCTATTGTTGGTTTTTTTCTTTGAAGGGGATTTTGCAATATAATACAGTATTTTAAGAACAGAAATTACATTTCAGCCCAAATTTCCTATATTTCCCAAGCTGTTCGGGTACAGAGTTTAGTCATGAGTTTTGGCAGAGCTCAGGAACACCGCACGAGTAGTCACTAAGCTCCTCCTTATATGTAGCTCCCTCCTCAGTATGGACACAGACTGCCTGCCACAGCTCTGCCCCTACAAATCTCATAATTTCATGCAGAGTCTTCAGATGCCTTAAGTCAAGCATTTGACCCAAGTCCTCCCCAGGCAGCTCTACGGGTTGCTGCACAAACATTTGCAAGCCTGCAGTGATTGTTTGCTTTCTGGCTTTCACTGAGTAATACAACATAGATCTGTCCAATACAAATTTATCAGAAATTGGATGAAATAAATATCTTTCAGAAAAAAACCATCATTATTGAACTCTTCCCTACTAGAATTGAGCACATTGTTCCATCCTGCCTTACTTAACGCTGTGTACACATGAGATTGCTCCCTTGTTTCAGCTAAATATTCCACTTCTTAGGCATTAGTTCCTTTTAAATCACATATGTGGTTTAAGAATTCACATTATGATATATAACCACCATGGTTCTAAAATGTTTTTCTCATACCTGCTTTCCAGAAGAGTTTCCTATCCTGTTGGCAGGGTCCTTATTTTTGTCCCAGATGTTTTTCTTTGCATCTGTCTGTAAACACTTACTCTTTACTCTATATAATGAGTTTTACTGACAAGACATACTCCCTATAAAGATAGTCCACCGGCTATTAATCATATTTTTAACTTCTAATTTGTTTTACCAGAGTCCCACATTGTTTATTCTATTATTTTGCCCAGAATTGACATGAACCTACGCTTCCCTTTGCCTTCTACTATAAATTATAGTAATATTTGTGGTTTTCTTATCTTTCTCTGAATTTCCAATATTTCTTCAAGACAATGAAAGAATTCTTTGGTTAATTCTCCAAAGACATTAAGTATAAACTATTGGTATGAAAATGGTTAGCTGCGGCTGATGTTCTCTTGGATCCTCTTTTTAGTATTTGAGAAGTGAAATCTCTCTAAGTGAATGAAAAACAGGGTCAACACATTTGATAATCAAACTAGAGGATGTTACTCAGTTTGAGGAATTTGAACTGGTTTGAATAAGGCCAATCGGAAAGGCCTTATCAAAAGATAAGGCATTTGCCTATCAAAATAGAAAAGGTAAATATAGTATTCATAAATATTAAATACATATATATAATACTATGCACTGAATATTTTGCCCAGGTTTTTGCTTTTCTCATGCTATCCTTTGTATTTATCTGACTGCTTAATACTGATTTTCCATCTATATTCTTTATTCAAAAAAAAATCTGATTTTTACTTTTTAAATTACGGTGTATTTGTAAATTAATTCTCCTAATTCTCCAAGTTATAATTTATTCACTATCTCTATCTATCCTATTCTTTGCTAACCTACTAATACACATCACTAAAAATGAACAACCCTGTATATCTGGCAATGTTTGTCACTGTTTTTTTCTCACCTGCATATTAATAGATTAGTTAGAAAGTAAATGTTTGAATAAGAGCACCAGGCTCAATTATTTTTCATATACACAGTCTGCAGTGTTTCCTATATTTTTCCCCAGTCTTATGCCCTCTTCCCACTACCTACCCACTCTCAAGCTCTGCAAACCTAATTTCAGCATCATTTTCAAGCAGAGAAAAAATGTTAAAGCATCACAGGCCTCAGCTGGCAAAATACAAAAGCTATAGAGAAGTATAGAGAACAGAGAGGAAGCACCATCAGCTATCTGCCTGCACGAATTAAGTTGTGTGATGCTAGGATTACAGGGCCCAATTCTCTGGTATGCCACACTCAGCATCTCTTTTGAACTCAGAGAGAGATGTGAACCAAGAACAAAGTCCAGCTTACGGTCCTGAAGCAGTATAAGATGTTTTTGAAATTGGCCAAAAGAAGGCCAATAGTATTCTAGGCTCATTGGAAGTGACTCTCAAAGGAGGTGGTCCTCCCCTCTGTTCAGCCTCAGTGCGTCCAGTGCTGGGCTCCACAGCCCAAGAGAGACATGGAGCTCCTGAACAAGCATAGCAAAGGGTTACTAAGATGGTCCTATAAATGCATTAAGGCAGGAATGATTGTTGAGCCTCATTTTTACAGCATAAAAAAATAAAAGACAAAAGTATAGGTTCCTTTCACCATCTGGGGACACTGAGACCTCTGAAATTCTGATGCCCTAGAAATCTTGCCTTGTTCATTATGTGAGAGACAAGTAAAGAGGAGTAAAATGAGCTAGGAGTGGAAGTTTTCTTGCTAAAACTGAACCACAAATTCCTATACAGGAATGAATGAAAATTGTCAGGATCAGAAAAAGAACAGCATACAAGGCTGTAGCTGTACCACAGACATGCTTTCAGCTGAGACCTGGTTTCTAATGGCAGCATGAAAACCTCTTGGGTACTCACTTAGGAGACTGAGACCGAGCTGGCTTCTTTGCTGCTGCTATTTTGAAAGCTCAAGGGCAAATATACTACACAGTAAGGAGGCAAACTGAAAAGCAGCAATCACTGCCTAGAATCAATGAATCATCTGATGAAACAGATAATCTTACAAAAGCAGTTTTTATGGAGAGCTTTGTAGAAACACCAGGTGAAGTTCCCTCTTAGGAGTTCATATGCAGACGCTGCCATGCAGCAAGTCCCTTGGCTCCATACTAGAAGACACAGATAATTGGTAGCTAATAAAACACTGCTCAATTAGAAGCACATTCTCCCTTCCGCTAAAAAGTACAGACAACAGCAGCAGGGCTGCAACACAGGCAACAGAGGGAAGGAAAATGTGCTTTACGATCTGTTATAATTTACTCTGTCTCCTTCCCTTGCAACCTTTTACTTGAAGAAGACACCATCTGAGTGCCGGCACTAGCAGCAAAGCTGAAAATGCAAAACTTTTTCATCTACCTTGCCCCCCTTTCAGGAAAGCATAAGGACCAACCAAAAAGTCTGGCTTGGAGCCCAGCTTTTCCTGGCAAGTTTTGGAGTTCAGGCGCTTCTGCTGAATTGCAGGCCACTGCAACTTCCTGCATAGCTGTTATTTTTTACTGGGGAGCAAGAGCAAACATAAAAAGATTCTGTGTTCTGTAGGTCTTCTGAGGTTTGGTTTTCTGAGAAAACCTACAGCGTTTTTTTCTTTCCATGGTGAACACAGTTTTAGTCAGTTGCATGTTGATTGTGAAAATGAGTTTTAAATGCAATGTAGCAATATAGCTACAGCTTGTAAAAATATTGAGAATAGGCATGTTATCATATGATCATTGTAAGAATGTGTTCCTCCCAACACTGAAGATCAGTGCACAGTAGAAGTATTTTAATAAGCTGAAAGTGACTTAATTCCTTGATAATTTATTTCATATACATGCACTATTAGGAAAAAAAAAATCTTTGCTTGAGACTTAATGATTTTTTAATGATTTTATATAAGCCTAGAAAGCAGAAAACATAAACCTAGATATCTCTGTGCAAAAATATGACAAGAGATAAAAGGGAATGTCATCTCCTTATGAATCTTGAGGCAGCCTGACAACTTTTCACATCTTGTTTCATAGCAAGGTAAAAATTTGAGCTTTAAAATGGGCCAAGATGAAGCAGGTGCCGACAACCGAATCATCCTCAACTCTCTTGCAGTTACTACAGCAATGGCCGTGCTGCTGCAGAGCTTTCCTCAGCGCCTCTACTGCTGCAGCTGCTTCATAATAGCGCATGGGAAATTTCCACGGCTCGTGTGGCACTGCCGGAGCAGTCGTCATTCCCAGACAGCCTACTTGCTGCACAACAGCACAGCAAAGCTGTGTGCTGTTGTGTGCTGTGTGTGATATAGGATCTGCATTTTGCCTTTTCCATGGAAACAGTCTCAGAGCAGGAGGGGAAAGTTCAGGATACTTTCTCACCTTCTGTGCCTCAGGAAGATGTATTCTAGGACTAGGAGTCTTCATTATAATCAGGCAGCATTTTTAATTCAAGAATTTTAACCATTTTTATATCACCTCTTTGATTTATGTATGTCTTGAAGCTGAGAGGAAGATGATATCTCTTTTTTTTTGGCAGAACTTAGCCTGGAGCTGTACATAAGAAATGGATCTAATACCAACACTAGATTAATAAATTAGTCATTATAAGTTTTTTCATATGCAGCGATTAGTGTGACAATTTATCGCCAGCATCCTCTTTCCTGTTAGAGGACCAGACGAATGCATCACCTTTCCTGTTTATGACAGTATATGCATTGCATTAAAAAAAATGCATTTGCCCTTAATTATTTTTAAGACGTGATTTAATATTTATGCTCTTATGCAAGTAAGGAGAAACTCCCAGCTGGGAACGGGGCCATTCGTGGCAAGCAAAGGCAGGAGCGGGACAGCGGCAGGCGCGGAGCAGGGACAGGGACGGGGGCAGGAGCGGAGCAGAGGCAGGGACAGGGACAGAGACGGGGGCAGGGGAGAAGCAGGGACGGGGGCAGGAGCGGAGCAGAGGCAGGGACAGGGACGGGGACGGGGGCAGGAGCGGGGCAGCGACGGGGACGCGGGCAGGTGGGTAGCAGAGGGAGGGGCAAGCGCGGAGCAGGGGGCGAGCGGGGCGGAGGCAGGAGCAGAGCAGAGGCAGCGACAGGGACGGGCACAGGGGAGGAGCAGGGACAGGGACGGAGTCAGGCGGGGAGCAGGGGCAGGGACAGGAACGCCGCAGGGACACGGGCAGTGGCCGGAGCGGCGCGGGCTGCCCCGGGCGGGCGCACGGGCGGCGGCGGCGGCACCACGTGCCGGGGCGGGGAGCG